>JAWPHD010011550.1:0-82934 GCA_037043455.1 Cyrtodaria siliqua
TGTTCTAAATTAATTGTGTGATCTAAAAACTATGGCACCAGAACATCAGGCAGCGATCACAGAATTAATGGTAGATAAAGTATAGACGGCCTTGGTACTACATGCGCCAGGTTTATGAAACTAATCCTAGAGCATAAATAATAATAATCTATTAAAAAAAACAAAAAAAACACAACAACAACAGCAAAATGAAAGGAAATATATGAGCCTAAACACGCGAAAACGACCCTTCAAACACAATTTTGACATTTTATATTTTTTTATGTCTATGTAACACGATGATTTTCTCTTTAAAAATCTCTTTATTTTATGTTGATATCTTAATTCAAAATGATTTATCTCAATTTGAAAATTAAACATTGTACTCGCCATTAATTTTGACATTGACGTCGGCATCTTAGACGACGTCGTTTATTAAATAACAACAAAAAACATAAACAATTATCATTTTCTATAGCATCAACTATCTATATTTAACAAAACACATTCCCTATGATATAATAAGTAAAACACGGAAGTGACGAGAAATTTGACTAGTAATTAATTGATTACCGGCCGACGTCATAAATTGTTACTTTATGACGTTGTCGTCCAAACGTCCGAAGGGACGTTTTCGCGTGTTGCGGCCCATATTCAAATGTCAAAGCATCATGAATTTACACTATTTAACATTTAAATCTTTTAGGAAGGATACTCAATTCCAAGAATACAAATTCAGTTTCATTTTTGAACTCTACTGTACTTGTAACATAAGCGTATTTACGCAACAAATTTATAATATTCCCATCGCAAACTATTGTAACAAATCAATGTTGCGCATGCGTAATTATACTAATATTACAACTGCAGATCTATATTCCAAAAATTGCGGTTGCTTCCAAATAACCTCGACTATTTACGAGTAGTAACCTAATAATATTTCAACCTTATCATACGTTGGTTTTATTGTAAACCTATATATTTTAGCATAATTTCATTTTCAGTAGTTTTGGCGCACAATATGATGTGTATCTGTTTTGGCGTGCCGTAAAACACCATTCATTCATTCGAATCGGTCTAAGTGGGGTTATGTTTTTTTTTTCTCACTTTTTTAAATTTGCTGTAAATTTAATAGTTCATAAAGTGGCTCATTGACTTTATGCTCATTTTTATTTTTCAAAATACTGAAAACGTGTCTCATTGGAAGAAACGAACACAAACAAGAGAACAAGGTTGGTGAATATCATCGGCTTGGCGTGTAGTTACACCCACAAGGGTTCATCGGCCATGTATACACTATTTAGCTTCTATGGTTGTTATTCGCTGTTCTCTAACTGTCTAAAACACATTTCAACACACATTTAACGGTGTTTTACCCAGAAGTACGACATACTGAAGTTTATGACAAACCTGACTTAATTTTATTAAGGTAAAACCTATCGGCCCATTTGTTCAAAGATCGATAAACTTAACCGAGATTTAAGTCAAAACTTCTACCAGAAATTGAGCATATGAAAGCATTATGTCAAGAAAAATGCAAATTAAAAAGTTTTTATTTAGTAGTACAAACTCTATTTTATGAGAAAGTGTACTTTGAAAGCCATTATTGAATATGTACGAACGCAATGAGAACTATTTAACTTTAATTTTCAAATCGAACAAATAATGTTTACGAGTTTCGATTTAAATAACTATTCTTGTGACACTACAATATAAAATCAAATTATTAAACAAATTTTAAGGCGGTTTGGGGTTGGGTGGTGGGGGTGGTGGGGGAGAATATTTATAGGTTATTTAACATGGTTCTGTACAATACGGAGATATATTTGGACGAGTACACAGCTGGAAAAGTCATATTGGACGAGCCGTTAGGCGAGTCCAATATGATTTTTTCCAGCTGTGTACGAGTCCAAATATATCCCGTATTGTACAGAACCATGTTAAGTAACCTTTTTATTCTATACCTTTATTTTAACCAATCATTTATAATTCGGATATAACTTTCGTTTGTTTCATGCTTTCAAGCAAGTCGCTATGAACATCGAAAGCACAATTGCATGTAGGTCTATGTATTTTATATATTGTGTTCGACATGGCTTACTCTCAAGCTTTATTTGCTTGAAAGAATGCCCATTTCTCCGTTGTCAACAGTGATTAAATACTACCGAAGGTCAGTTTCAAACAATGATATATTATGCTAGTTTTTTGTGTTTTTTTTTTGTTATAAAGGAAAATTAAATAAAAATATGTGCAATAGATAGGTTTTCATTACTTGACAACAATTTATGGTTAGGTAATGACAGAAGCCTGTCGGTTCTGATTTTTATTCGGACCTTTTCACGCGTTTCGGTCTTTATCATAGGTTTAACATGGAACCTGTGAAGCGTACAATACGAACAAAATACGGGATATTTTGTACGCGCGTGCGTCCCGATACGGAAATATATTGTACGGTCACATGACTCGAAAGAGCGTCTACGATTGGATGTATAAATTAGGTATAGAATAATGGACTATATTTGCTTAATAGCCTAACGATACGTACCGTCGAAAGAGCCATGCGTATGGGTTCGTGTTTTCGATACAGCTATTATAGTCAGACTGGCTAGGGCTTGTCTTGGACGCCTTTGAAGTTAGAACAATATATTTAATTACCAAAATGTGCTGAATTACGTACGTTTTCCAGACATTCAGTCGAAGGTGGACAGTGCAGGCCATTTTCCAGACTACACGTATATTCATATCATACATATCATTTTTCCACTAAATTGATGCGTCTATGACAAGATATACCTATTTTCGGATTGCATGTCCGATACTTTTCTGACTCAGCTAACATACCGAACACTGCTGGTTAATAGTGGATGTATGAATACCAAAGTGTATTGATATGTAACGACCTTCCATGGTATGATTTAGGTTATGTGAAGTAATGATGACTCGGGTATTGTATATACCTGCAGGATAAACTTTAGATAGTTGACACACAGATTGTGGGCCATATGATGACATATAAACATTATTAGGGATGTAGAGTTTGATGTTTGTCTTCAATATTTTCTTGCCTTACCCTTTACGGTTTGTTCTCTTGTTTCTCTTCCAATTCATTGAGTACTTGCTTGATGTTTTAATTCATATATTCATGATCATTTTATGTTATACTTATATTAGCCGTTAATGCTGCCTGTTTGTTAGAGAATATAACCTGACGAAGATATATTTATTTACACTGTCCCGTTTTATTGGGAAGACAAAGGGATACATGTGAGGTTTGGCACCATAGAACCTGGTTTAAAACCCCGTCGGCATTTTTGCCTCTGACCGTTCCAATGGGCTAGCCGTATTGTCAATGCTTTTATGTTTATGATGTCATATCTTGCCTTTTATTCATCGTTGTAGTTGGTGTTTGTTTATGTGCATATTTGTGGTTGACCGTGGTCCTGGAATGCTACATTTCCTGTCCCCTTTTAATACAGGGATATGATGGTCTTTCTTCAGTGATCACCAATAGTTAAATGATTCATTTCTGAGTCTTCAAGTACTCGTAGTTCAGGTCAGCAGCTCTACCATGCGGGTACAAATTGATTACACACTTCGAGAATGCTTCTTCAGTACATTACATTTCGGTGGTGCATCATTTGAAATAGTGGAAATACGTTGTATCTAAATACCTGAACAATAAATGGACACTCGGCACCTGTGGGTCCATTGCTCCTTTCGTATTTAAAAAAGGATGACGTTACTCAGATAAAGTTATATGTTATTGTTATAAACGAATATTTATGTTGAGTAGTCACCAGATACTCAGGCTGATACTATGGAAACATATTTAGTTGAAGGAAGTCTGTGTTTTCACACTGTTAGTTGATAATCAGTTCAGTTAGGAGCCAATCAAACTAGCTACGTCGTTGTGGGTTATAATTAACGCGTGTTCTTTTACAAATATGTTTCGCCCCGTGTGGTTCCACAGCAAAAATAGGACCACTGCTTGTCTGGACAGAGAGGTAAATTCCCATGAATTCATGTTCATTTTGTCAGGTTTGTCATGTTCGTTAAATGTTTTCATCGCGACCCCTGTATTGGTTGAGTGGTGGCAGAAACAATGATAGTGCTCCTGCGAAAGATGGAGTGTTTACAGTACATTACAGACAGACTACCCCTATTACTCATAGTTCTATCTAGATGTAAATGGAGAGAAAGCCTGGAATTCAATTTCATTCAAATACGTTTCAATGATTAAATTGTTATTCTACCATTCCTTTAACGTATAGCTCTAAACGTTACTTGTGTTCACACTCTAAACCACAATTACTGGAACATCGATGTCTGTATGGGTCTGTATGATGGAAAAACACAACACGTTATTAATAAATACTATTTAATTTGTCTTATAGGCTTTGGAAAATGAATCTAAACAGATGATTTCTTTTTCATTTACCAATTGTTATTTTCGTACAAAACACAAGACGTCGTAAATAAAAAACATAACAAATCCAAAGACAATTGTTCACTCACTGAAAAATTTCTTGCAAAAGCATTATTTATTAATACAATTTCTGTTATTTGAATACCAGACAAGTAGTTAATATAAGATTTTTCGATATCATTATATATAACAAATGTGTGATATCACCAAGAGCAAATCCTGACCCTAATATAAAACTGGGTGTAGTAATGCAAAGAATAAATCATACAGTACACTTATGTATCCATTGAATATTTGTTTTCAATAAAGTCATGATTTCTTAATAACGGAAAAGTATAATTTATCGAATTGAAGCATTAATTTTCACATAAATAATTTCCTTTTCGTTCTTTTATTATTTTGTTTAATTGTTGTCACTTTTTATATGTATTTGCCCTAATTGAATTGAATTTGGATTTTAAGGCGCATGAAAAGGTTATATGGCGCCTAACAGACATGAACATGCCAGGCTCATCTTCCATGTACATCGCGATAAAATATGGAAAATGGGCCTAGAACCCCCCACACACATCAATTTAATGCAATAAGTATAACTATGTCGACAATGCAGTTACCGTCATGGTATTTCTTTTTTGTCATGTTTCTTTGACGAATACAACGTATTGGCAAGAAACATAATTACTTTCAACCCTTATCTGTTTGTAATATCTATGTTTTTACTTGTTGTTTTATTGCTGCGTGATGTTAATAGTTCACAACCTGAACTAATACCTTAGTGTTGTTCGCACTCAAATGCAATACCCTTAATTAAATGGACAGATAGCAATCTTACTTCTTCGGAAGGAAAAAAAAGGCGTCCCGTTAGCCTTTCTACATAACTTGCATTTGATCAAACGGTAACTTTAACACTATGAATAACAATAATATTTTAAAGCATTTTTTTTCTGCATATTATTGTTTGTTGATTAACTTGCACCAATAATATATTCACACCTATGGTAGAATAACGAAGAAAAGTTGAAAACTCAAAAACGTATTTAATTGAATTGAATTGGATTGTATAGTCGCACCAACAACTAAGATCATATGGCAATTGTCCAGCTTCCACTGGTGGAGGAAGACCCCAGGTGCCCCTCCGGGCAATTTTCGCGCACGGGCGGGCACGTGGGTAGAACCACCGACGTTCCGCACGCCAGCTGGATAGTTTCCTCACATAAAGATTCCTAGGCCTCTGAGGGATCGAACCTACAGCGGTGAGGGGCAAGTGATTGCAAGTCAGAAAACACGTATTTAAAGTTACAGGTTTAAAGTTCAAATAATACTGGATTAATAAACTATATTTTTATGCTTGATACAAACTTCAAGATTGCTACGCGTCCCATTAAAACACTCTGTTCTAACAAACGCAGCTACTCATTATATCCAGATAATTCCTGTTGGATAATACAGAGTACGTCAACAATAAATGTACGCTGGAGAAAAGCATCTATTCATGATTAGTTAATGAATGTGTTTAATAATAATATATAGTATTTGGCTTAGTTTTTTTCATATTGGCCGACTTTCGGTTCATATTGGCCGAGTTTGCGTCGTATTGCATGTAGAGTTTCTAGTAAAACAATGCTAATATAGTTAAGTTAATTAATAATATATAATATGTCTATGGACACATTATGGTTCCTTGAAAGCACAGACAAACTCACTGAAACGCTAAGATCAATTAAAGTTTATTAAACACAATTTCAAGAGAAACTTCCTATCTGAACCAATAAAGATCCAAAATATCACGTGGCACCTTAACAGTTCCTTCTATCTTCTCTCTCACTTATTCACCGATTTTGATGAGAATACATGCAAACGATTCACAGTGAATAGCAAAATGGTATTATAATAATTTATGTTTATTTTCAAAATAAGAAATCGTATAAAAAAATGTTTAAATTTTAAAATGTCATATTTTTTGCTTTGCTCTTAAAAATGAATGTTTTGAGTTTCCATCAAACTCCTTTTTTTGCTCTCAATGTAAGAGAAAACAAAATACTATCATTGGAAAGAAAGTTAAATTTTTGATGGTATTTGTCTTGAATAAAACTTGTATCTATAAAACTCTTCATGATAAGTGTGTTTAAAGTTGGGAAATATTTTGTAAAATTTTCGAACTGTGCCACTTGATATTTACACAGTTTTCATAGTGTCAATTCTATTTGTTATTAGGTCTGTGACAATTTTAAAAGTATTTGTTTCTCTTTTCATTAGAACTAAAATAGGTGAAATGTAAATATATTAAATAAAATATTTAAGCAATTATTTGTTTTAACCTAGTCGAGCCTTGTTTTCCGAGTGCAAATCATATTACATGACGATTAAGTTATTAGTTGTTAAATGCCTCACTGACACCCATTGTGCCCTTCCACGTAGAAGTCAATAATGGCACGCCATCGCTAATAGTTGATTGTACTGTGGCATGTTTTCATAATTATATGACTTTGGTTGAAACCATGTTTGGTTTTCGCATCGACGCAGAGCTATCGATGAATACAAACATGGTATTGATTGCATTCCTCACAAACAAAACAGCCTGCTTTTAAAGAACTAACACAAATTCAAGTTGATTTCTCAAGAAAATCTTCCGTTGAATCAGCTTGTCGAATCAGAGTATGACTGAATACATTACGTGGTCCCTTCTTAATTTCATTAATCGATGGGAAAGCTTATATTAGCAAGATTTTATAACGGATAACGGATATTTCGGAAATAAAACATTTTAAAATAAATGTTATTGAAAAAAGGGATAATATGTTGAAAATTACTTATTAATGTTTTAATTTTACAATATGCACACTTTTAAAGCCCAAATTAAGGTTTTATTTCATACCAAATCCAACCCCGTTTTCGCTTCTTGGAGACGGGGTTGGAAGGCGTATAAAATTTAATACTCGGACCACGTAATGCATGTAGTTGATTACGTTTTTGCAAGCTCAAATAGCACATTCCTGTAGAAAGATAATGTCTTAACCACTGAATCACGGGTATCATATGTAAGAGTACATAATGTAAATTAACATAATCATGTTATCGAACAAAGCTACAAGCAATGTAAACCAATGGTAATGTAATGAAATATCAATTGAAAACAATGGATAAAACAATGGTTTAAACAACATGTTTAACAAACACCAAAAATACCACAATCAAATATAACCACTTAACAATATGCAAATTGTAACAAAAACATCATGTACCACATTCAAATATAATACGTAATTTTACTATTGCACATAAAACACATGTTAATCACAAATATATATATATATCTCTTACATATTTTGAGAATCCAAACTCTATAGACACATTATAAATGGCTTTAACTAACCAGGCCAAGTCCAAGAACTGGGGCGTCGAATAAAGAGTTACCAACTCATAATTCATTGTACGCATATTCAATCACGGATATTTTAAGAACCCTGGATTAAAACATTACTTTTAATCGGCACATGTACATTATTATATGATCTGAATACCTGTATAGAGTTTTGATAAACGGTTTTGTCGTGACATTTATGCGTTATTTGAAGGGTTAGTTTCTTTACTATACAGTCGTTCAATACTTGCCATTTTCACATGTGCTACTTCCAAAATAACGCATATTATTATTATCATTATTATTATTACCTGCAAATCTTGAAATAGTATACTCATACATTGAATAGATAAAGAACAATTAACAGCATAAATTTGATACTGAAATTATGTCACGAGGGAAAAAAAGTGGTAATTTGGTTAAAAAAACGAGTTCGAAGAAGGAGAGGGAAAAAAGTGGTAATTTCGTTAAAAAAACGAGTTCGATGAACGAGTTGCTTTAACCAAATTACCACTTTTTTCCTCGAGTGGCATTAATTCAGTATCATATTTATGCTGTTAATTATACTGTTTATTATATAACTTTACGTAAAAGAAGAAATTAAAAAATATATTAACTTTAAACCAGTGTGTTTTTTAACAAATATGTTAAGAAAGTAGTTCCGGCAAAGTTATATCATCACTAGTGGTGATATAAAAAAGTGACGATATAACTTTTTTGTGTGATATTAAAATTACGTCATTCATAGTTCAATGTAAATTTATGACAGTTATGTAATAAACATCTATAAACTTCATTGTTAGATAGTTGGTATATATATATATGACGTAGACGGTGACGTTGACGGTCGTGTCCTGATGCATACATGATTTTATTTTATCCTATGTGCTGATTTGTCGCCATTCATGCGTAAATGTGTTTTGTATCATGTTTCGTAATATGCTGTTCATTTATACGAACCTAAGTGAAATAAAGACGTTGACGTTGACGTTGAGGTTGAGGTTGAAGCACACGACTACTATATAATTATTCCATCCATGATTTATTTTTGACGGAGGTTATTTGTTTTTGACATATCCGACTGTTTGAGAACGTACCTTACAGTGGTATATTTATTTTTCCTCAATGCTGAAATTTAAGGCTGTTAATGGGAGGAACGCTATACGATGTCTCTTTCGTTCTAATCTTATTAACTGTGTACTGCACCAACACATATCATTATGCTGGAAACAGGCTGAAATACAAATTATAAACTAAAGGCTTGACGTCGATAATAACACGATTCCGACCATGTTTTCGCAACAAAAGTATGTCAGTGATCAGCATGGGTTGTGTGTTGGATTCTGCTTTTTTATATTTCAATACCATTATGGAAAACATGATTTGTTTTCTAAAGTGCCAGGATTCTATAAACTAACATTTAACATCCCTTGGCTTCTGTAATTGTTGCGGAAACCCATTGCAATTTAAATATGCAACGACTTGTCAAATATCAGACTGTTGACAATTTGTGCTTGGAATTTATGGAACTTCCAAATATCACCAATTATCACGGAATTCAATTTCACCAATAAACAAGGTTTTGCCCTATTGTCAACCCTTTTATGTTTGTGATGTCATTGCTTGCTGTTTATTTCTATTTGCAATTAATATTTGTTTCTTGGTTGACTGTGCTCCTGAATGTTACATTTTCTATTCGACTTTTATATCTACTTTTTGTGTTCCAATTAGGCCGCTTTAATCTTCTGAAGACTTATTTATAGTGACGGTTTATTTCAGATATACAGAGGGCTGGCGTGGCACAGTCGGTAGCGCGGCGGATTTGTAACCGGAGGCACCGGGTTCAATCGTCCATGGTGCCACTGAGTTTCGTGGTGTGTTCTTTGGCAAGACACTGACGTAAACCGGGCGATCCCGTGTGTATCTCGGTCTATCCTCCAAGCACGTTAAAGAACCGTAGGAATCTATTCGATAAACATAGTAGGGCACGGTTCCCGGATTACTATGTATCTGGGGCGGTTCTAAATAACCTATACTGTGTGGATGAGCCTATAAACAACATTCATTTCAATTCAATTATTTCAGATATGTTTACGTATATATGTGTGATACTACTTTAAAATATCCGTTTTTGTTATGTACTATATGATGAATGTTTGCTAAAATCTAGGGGAGGGTCAACATTCGTGCATGGTTAAAACATCAAGTGTCATTTGATCATTGACCATTCATGTTATCCATGATTCAGTTTATTTTAGTTGATCTTGATGAACCTTGTATGCAGTAATGTTCCATTCATTGGCATTCATCATTTTGTCTGTGGGGGTGGTGGTGGTGGGGGTGGGGGGATGTGACATTTAATTATTTTGATTATGTGTTATGATATTCTTATTATACGACCTGTGAAGGAATTTGCATTTCAAGTGCTATATATATATTTTTTTATACGTGACATTATAGTATTGTATTAATAGTACAACTCCATATTAAATGTAAATAGCACATGTAGTGAATTTAAAGTAAATAACGAATATTGTGATTTGATTGCACATTGAAATAATTACCAATATTAATACATACATCAAAACATCATGACAATGTGCCATGTGACACCTATAAATAAATTAACAACATGTATAATACAAACCAAAACAATATATTAATTTACGGATTCGGTACTTGATGGAATTGATATTCAAAATTGCGACATATTAACATGAGTTGTTTACATGATTATGATTCCATTTGTAGTACAACTTAACAAGACATGTAAATAACACATATAGTTAATTAAGGTAAAAAACGTATTTTATAACTGCACATATAAATAGTTACCAACAACAAAACAACCTGGCAATGTACAATGTTACCCGTACGTACAAATAAATTAACAACAATTTTAATACAAAATATACGAAAGAAAACATATTTAAAACACTACGCATACGAATATGCGTGCAAGTACATAAAGTTGGCATTTATTTTCCACCGTTTCATCATGTAATACTATAATTTATCCCTGGAATTGAATAATATTGTTAAATTAGGCAGATACTAAATAAATATACTAAAGAAAAGAATATAACGCAACTCGGGAATTTCCGCTATATATTGTATGTCACAATATGCGACTGTAAATCGAATGGTGCTTGGCTACATATTAACTTTCCTTTGGAAAAAATACTAAAACAACGCATAACACACAGAATAGTATTATTTCAAAGTCTCATTATTGATATAATATGCGTTTGGCTGAAGCACGTGAGCGCATTTAGGATATACATTTTTTGAAAACACTTTATGTAAACTACAATACTGAAATAGCCCAAATTTTCAACGCGGAAACTCAACATTTATGAATTTTGTGTTACAAAGTGTACTGTGATTAAAACATATACTACAGCATAATTTTTCATTTTCTCTAACTAGCTGCAATTCATTTTCCAAAAAAACAACAAAAAAAACCCCGCAACATTTTAGGATTTCTTTGGAATACTATGTGTAATTAAGTGTGAAGTATATACAATATATATAGCGGAAATTCCCGAGTTGCGTTTCTGTTTTGCCTTTAGTATACATAAACAACCCTTGTTTGATATGTCTTAAAGTCCTAATACAGTGAATACAAATCAAAGACATACAGGCTAAACTAAACATTTTAAATATCATATTAACAGTGTATATACTTGTAATTTAACAAAATATTCCATCAAACAACGAAGTCGAATCATTTAAACAAACATCCTACAATTTAAGATGTCGGACTCTAAGCAAGATTACTTTCATTTATGCACACTTTATTTGAACAGGCATTAACATCCCAAGCCAAATGGAACTTAAATATGCTGAAATGAAAGTACTCTACGCTGATGTTTATTCAGGAGGTATTAAACCGCTGATATCACGTCCGTTAACCTCTAAGACGTTATCTTAAACGATTAGGAACGTCAGAAAACCTGAAAAACAGCAACACTTATTACGTTTTTTAAAAGCAAGTATCGTTTGTTTCTGATATTTAAATTGTTAAAAATGTATATATGTATTATGTTACATCTCTCAAAGGGTGTGTTATATACATGGAACTACATGTTAGAAACAAAATCACATATTTCCAACGGGTTATCGTAATTTGCGAGATAAAAAGCTAGTGTTGACTTGAAATATATCAACAACAATTGCTTGCGGACCTTGTTGTTTTAAAAATCGTCAAGTCCCGCCCACCAGGTCATGTCCTGGCATAATGTAAACCCGCTGGATGTCTTAAAGGGACACACGGCAATCTTGATGTTTTTATCAAGCATCAATATTAGCGTCTCTACTTATTTATCAAGGAACATTTTGACTTTAAACCGGCTTGCATATCATTAAATAAAATTTTGTGTTTTCAATTTTCTATGTTATTTTACCAAATTTTGAAATATATTATTGGTGCAGTATTATCAAAAGTCAGTAATATACAAAAACACATTGGTTTATACTATTCCTATAATTATTATTAATGATTGAAATTATAGATGTTATTTAGAAAAACTAACGGGACACCGCGAGTTTTCAAAAAATCAAGATTGCCATGTGTCCCTTTAAAATATCGGCCTCATACATTAATCTGACCGTTTAAACCTTTCTCAATGTACATCTTATATTCGTTTTGCGTCGGTATTCAATTTACACATGCATCTATATAGACCTTTCGATTTGAACCTATATATTCGTGCCAAATTATTATAGGTTATTTGATTTGTATTGGGATATATGCCCGAGTTCTTCCGCGTAACAATATTGCGCGACGTTAGGAGCGCAATAAGCATACGCCGAAGAACGAGTGCGTACATCCTAATGCAAACCTAATCATCTTTTTTAGGGCATACGAATTTTAAATATATCATCCTAGAATTAGAAAAAAAAATTGAAAGATTTTATTTTCATCAAAAACATGTATTTGAACCAAAACATGCTGTCCTTACAGCGTAGGAATTTTTCACATTGAAACAAAAATATTAAAATGTTTACATCACATGACAAACTTCCTGTGTCATGAACTGCGAATTGCACCAATCCCTAACGAGTATGCAAATTCGAAAACGTTTGCAGGAATTCCTGACATGAAAAAGGTGGACCGTTCTAGACACTCAGGTAAAAAAGTGCTGGTTCCTTAGGCCCGTCCCCTTTATCAGAGACAGTAGCTATACTTGTGTCAACATAAACAGCTTCACGTATACAGTTAACCTTCATCATTATACACTCAAGAGAAATGAAAACGCAACACGGGAATTTCCGCTATATATTGTATATACTGCACAATTAATTGCACATAATATTCCAAAGAAATCCCAAGATGTTTTGTAAAAGAAAAGTTGCAGTTAATTAGAGAAGGGAGACAACTGTGATGTTATAGACGTTCTAATCACACTACACCTTGTAACAAGAACTTCATCAATGTTGAATTTGCTCTATGAAAAACTGAGCTAGTCCAGTATTGTATTTAACGTAAATAGTTTGCAAAGTTTTGCATTCTATGTTTGCCATCATGCTTGAGCCAAACGCGTACTCTGTCAATAATGAAACTTTGAAGGAATACTATTTTCTGTATTATTTGTTGTTTTAGTATTTTTACCAAAAGGAAAGGTCTTACGTAGCCATGTACCATTCGATTAAAAGCACCATAGTGTACATACAATATATAGCAGAAATTCCCGTGTTGCGTTTTCATATCTCTTGAGTGTATATTGTGTGTTGCTTTTTTGATTTTGTAATGTTGGAACGTTTACATTTGTTTTAGTCTAAAACCTTTTGTTTCTGTTCCACCTTATTCTGGATGTACCATGTCTTGTAAAGCACTTTGCTCTGCACTGATAATGGGATGTATACTCATTCAGATTGATTCCATTCCATATCAGTGTCGAACTATTCATACACATCTGAACAATATAATTGCCTCTAAAGGAGCGATATTTAATGCATGCACATTCAAATTCGTTTGGACAATTATTAAGACCACTTTCAAGTACGCGTGGAACACCGGTGTTTTGGTTCATCCATTACAACCATTGACGTCAACGTGGTTGTCGTGGTGACATGGTGTAACTGCTGAATAATGTACGATTCCGCACTTCCTTGTCGTGATATAGACGGCGAGCTCCGTGAAACAGACGGATTCATACTATGCCGTCTGATATTATTATAGGAGCAGGCATTACCGTGTTTAAAGTAATCATGTTTTGGCTTTAGGCCTAAAATGGTTTTCAGTTCGACACGTTGGACTTTTCCACGAAACACATACACTAAGGGATTGAACGCGCAACTGGACATGGCTAGAAGAATGGATACGTGATTCACTACTGATGTGATGATGCTCGGGTTGTCAAGGAGGCATTCCAAAATGATGATTATGAAATAAAGTAGCCAACAAATGATGAACGTTGATACAACCATACAGCTGGTGATGACCGCTTTCCACTCGTCCCTTTTCCCTAATAAGGAATTTGACCTAGTAGAGACACTAAGTCTGTGAACAAGTATTGGAGCCGCACTCCCACGTCGCGAGTCATTTCGCAATGGCGTCTGGGATACGTCTTCAAGTAAACTTGGAATTAGACTATTCCGTCTCACTTTTTCATTGTTGTTTCTCGCTGCTTTGAATATACAGCAATACGTCCACAGCATAATCACCAAGGGCAGTATGAAGCAAACAGTCACTAAGACTAACACGAAAGATCTATCGTTGGATTTCCGACTAGTTGAAGCTATGGTGCAAACTGATTTGTTTCTTTGGTACTCGTAGTGGTTCCATCCAAACAGGGGTGGAATTGAGCAACACACTGCCAGACACCATACTGTGAATATCATAAGGGCGGAGCGTCGCGTCGTTATGCGCATAGAATAGTGAAGCGGCGTTACGACGGCACAATATCTGTCAATGGCTATAACGACCAGTGTAAGTGTACTGGCAGCGAACACCGCGTTCATCATAAAACCAGTGACTTGACACCAAATTTTCCCAAAATACCAGTCCTGTGTAACCAACGCAACGAACACAAACGGCATAACAAACACTGTTTCCAACATATTGCAAATCGACAAATTAACAATAAATCTGTTTGATATAGTTATTAAGATTGGTCGTTTATAGAACACTAAAAATACAAAAATATTCCCGGCTAAACTAAGAGAAAAAATGGCGACAAGAATTGTCGCCATCGCGATAACATTAGCCATCTGCATACTGTCGTCTGCAAACCAGCCGCCATCGTTTTCGCCGTCTAGATACGTTAAGTTGACAAGGGTGGAATTGTATGACATTTCACAATGTACACAACCGTTTGGTTCAGTTATTCACATCAGAACAGTGCAATCAAAACCCAATTGCGTAGTAGTTTGTTTTTTCTTACTATAAATCTCCATGTTTTTTGAAAGTATTCAATGTACCTGTGACTGCACTAAGATGTTCGTCTAGCCGACACACATTAATATGTTTAAATCCAAAACCAGTACAAACACAACATCTACACTAAACAATCCTTTTATCAGTATGGTTTTAAGCCTTCACTGGAATAATAGTCATCTTAAAACACGTCGTTTACTGTATCACACATTGGCAGATCGAAAGGTTTCGTTACAAGTGAGAAAAAATCGTCATATATTTGTATCCTTTTGCGTCTGCTTCTAACGATCGCAATCAACGACGATGGAATTGAAACAGGAACTGGGAACTATGCAGATAATTACCGCATTTATCTCCGGTCTCCAAAACAAAGGCGATCGATGGTGAATCTGTAATTATAAAACATACCTTAATTAAATCAGATACAGCGACAGTCAATATCCTATTTCCAAATCATTACAATCTGTGTGCCGTCGGAGATTTGTATGGCACACATTTTAGGCAAATATTTGTATATCAAATAAAACATAATTATAGCGTTTTTCTGACGAGTTATATTACAATGAGTTGTAATTGTTTAACTTGCTACTTTTGTGTGTGTAAAACTAGAAGTTTGCATTTTGTTTCGCAAACTGGTATATTTTAAAATAATTGTATAAAACAGTATATGCCTATTGTCCACGAAAGTAAACATTATATATATTTCAATTAAACGATTCATCTTGTGGGCTTTTTTCATGTTTGCAGCACATGTTCATTACGTGGTCCGAGTATTAACTTCCATACCCCATCCAACCTCTGCTCCAAGAAGCGAAAACGGGGTTGGCTGGGGTATAAACTAAAACCTTAATTTCGGCTTACAAAGTTTGCATATTGTAAAATTAAAACATTAAGGTAATTTTAAACAGGTTATCGCATATTTTCAGTAAACATATGTTTTTAAACGTGTTTAATTGTCAAAATATCCGTTATAAAATCCTGCTTATATAAGCTTTCCTATCGCTTAATGGAATTAAGGCGGGAACGCGTAATGTCTTGTAGGTATAAAAGTGAAACAGGAAAATTAATGTAGCTTTCACAGTTAACATTTAAATTGAAGTTTTAAGAAATCAAATGCATAATTACTTGTATTGTGTGTTGTTACATTTTGATTTATGAAGTTATGTGTATATTCCACGTAACTGTATTGCATACATGTCACCTTTTGGAACATGTTTCTGTTAGTGCTGTTTTGTATGCTAGTGTTTGGGTGACTGTAAATACTACATTTAATGTTTAACTTTAATACCCATTTTATATCGCCTAGTATTGCTGTCTACTTTGTCAAAGCATACAACAGACTAAACTTTTTCTTCTCATTAGGGATGACACTAGGGTACAAGTGATGATTGATCCGCCCTAGAACCTAATGTTACCACCCCCATACCCAGAGACCATTTAAAGGCGGTACCAATGTTGTAAATCCTTTCATGTTTGTCGGGTACTTAGCTGTAATGTCTTTGGCGTACCTAATAGTAATAAATAGAGTCTGGTCTCAGCGAGTTGGCTTATTTAAACACCGAGATGCTTGCTTTAAATAACCAACGAGCTGAGACAGACTCTATCTATTTTGAAGCATGGTGTTCTTACATGTAGTAATACTGTGACGTCAAAGTGACCGTACTTTAAATTACAATAACTGGTAGACGTAGTACGGTATAGCCACGCCCCTTTAGTTACCCTACATTAAACAATTTAATGCTCTGCATTCATCAAAGGAAATGTCATTGACCATGCTACAATGTAGCATAATGTTCTTTGTTCTCAATAACAAAAAATGTTTTGCTCCAAATGTACAATCGACGATCTGGAAGAACCTCACAATACTGTGTTTTAGTTTGATACAAACTGTTCAAATAAACTGAATCGCTCCACATGTGTCGTCTAGGTTTAATCTGGAGTACAATTGATAACAACAATCAATAACGGACGTGATTGTTTAATTATAAACGATAGATCTCACTGGCGTGATTCCAAATAATATTAATTCGTTAACCAATTGCGCAATTTATTAAACGCATGTAGTATGTTGGAGAAGCAACAGTTAACTGCAATAACTTTAAATTCCAACTTATTGGTAAATATGTATTAATGGGTCATTCAAAACGTTCCAAACTGCATCCATTCCGTTAACTCGTAATATGTCTTGGACTTGAGTATATCACTGGTTGAGTATGTCACTGCTTGCAATAAAAGAAAGTCGTATAACAGGCTTTCAATCATCTAATGGTCGATTCATTCATTTATTCGATGGTTATCATGATGGCAAATGTATTATCGGCCCGTACGATACAGTAACGATGTTAACAGAGCGATAGAAATGATCTAGTGTGTGTCACAAAATGTCACGGGTAGAGCGTACTGGTCGTATATAGCTCTTGTATCGGTTACACCCAAAATCTATTGTTCGAGTTGAAACAATTTCACAATATTCATGATCTATTCATGTAACACGTAAAAGCGTGCACATTTTAAGTGGCCACCAGAGAGGCCGTGTCATAAGTTTAGTTTTGTGCTAATGCATGTAAACGTATAGGTATATTATCCTTAAACGGCAAAATTGTATAAGGGCCTCGCGTGTAGATTCAATACTGTAGATTTAGCCACGTTTGTCACGGACTGAACGGGGCAAATAATGATTTGGGCGTAACGTTTGCTATAAAACCCATTGTCTTCTAGCTTTCGCCGGGATCATCGATAGTACTTGTTGGAACAGAGATTGGACGGCAAATTTCACAGGCAACATGTGGTTAGTAGTTTTATTAAACTTTTATCGTATATTTGTATTCAGTGGGCGGCGCCATCTTGTTTGGCGGTTACGACATCCGGTTAGCATTGATGTTTCTCAAACATAACTTTAGACTAGCATATGATTTTGAAGTTACTTTATTAGATGTAATTATTGTAATTGATCATTAATTGTAAAACAATATTAATTTGATAACAGTGGATAATAGGTGCATTAGTTAACGTTGGCGTATAACTCGGTGATTGTAATACACGATTGTTAACATTAGTTAACAATGAGATGAGTGACAAGAATAAATGCGTGCATGCATAACTCAGTGAGTGTAATATATGAGTAATTTGATCATGTTTATATTACATGTATTAAGGGCATTGATTAACAGCGACGTACCTAGCGTATACATGGCGTTGTAGAATATGTATACATTGCTACTAATCATTAGTACAGCTTACATATATTGATTGAATAATGATTTGTTTGGGTAATGATAATTATGCAAGATTGTTATGTTTGTCAACCGACATCTAAAACGTATGTATAATTACAGCCTAAGCCATCCAGGGTTGGAAATAAGCCATCCAGGATATAAGCCATCCAGGATATAAGCCATCCAGGGTTGGAGTAAGCCATCTAGGTTTGGATATCCAGGAGTGGAGCTAAGCTTCCACGAATAACGTTACAAGCGGTGGAGACGGTCCCCGTACCTGCGCAGCCAGGTTTTACTAACGATAACCCCCGGGACACAAGGTGGGCCCGTTACCAGTCCTCACTGGAGGAATATCATTCACAATCTCAGTGGAGATTAACTATCATTGCATCGCGTCATCAACCCTTACAGAAGGCATTTGATGACAATCATCCATTGAATTCGCGCATCATCGTCTTCATGAGCTCTCGCGCATCACAGTTATCGCGCTAGATCAACATTGTTATAGCTTTAACAACACTTCAGTGTCTTAGACATTCAGTATTTATAACAATACTAAGAACGTCTTAAACGTTCAGGAGAACATTCTTTTCATAGTTCATTTGTGTATTCGCTTGTTTTTTTTAGATAATTGTATATATATTAAACATATTTTAAAAAGTTGCATTAAACTTATGTAAATGCATTCACCGTCATTGATTCTTTCCTGAGTTAGCCCAACCACTAAGGTCATCCTGTGACAACTGGTTTTCAGAGTAGTGGGATTTTGGGCGACTACGGAGGGAAAGAATCAATAAGTGATCTTTATTATGATATACTAAATCTCTACTTATTATTTTAGAATTGTGTACCACCCTCTGATCCATCAAGGCGACTGTCGACGATCACGGCCACAGCTTGGAAGACAAGTCAAGACACGACAAGGGTAGGGTGAGTCCAAACTGTTGTTTTGTCCGTTCTTTCCTTGGCGCGAGGTCGCAGTGGTCTACACGAGTGGGTCTGAGGCACTTTTGCTCAATAATTTGGGTGTTTGTTTTTACCTCCCTGATATACACAAAGTATCCAATTAGGTTGGCGAACAAGACGTTCTACTCATGTTGTGACACTCGAGTATTCTTATATTGATGGGAGAAGTAAATATACATGTACATGTTATACACATTTCGATGATTGTTTAAGGTTTATGTCCAATATCAAATCAAGATATTTTATGTAGTGTATATGTTTTGTGGAAGCTAGATACTACCTACACATAACCGTTAGTAGTTAGCGCTAGTACAAATGTGTATGTAACTTGTCCTATGATGATGCCCAGGTATTTACTGAGGACACAGTGACTTACCATTAGTAGTTAGTTGAGTAGAATTATTAGTGACGTGTGTATTGTAATTATTGTAGTGTGTAGTCCACAATGTCTATAACCATGACGTCCATAAAGGATCTTACGGAAATGGGAAAGGAGTTAGGGTATGCTGGAGAGGAGCTTAGAACCTTTGTTAAAGACGAACAGGCTAGGGAAAGGGAATTTAGACTTAAGGAAAGAGAATTAGCAAAGCAGGAAAGAGATGAAGAAAGTAGACTAGTTAAAGATAAGCTAGAATTCGAAAGTAGGTTAGCTAAAGAGAAGCGAGATGAAGAAAGTAGACTAGCCACAGAGAAGCTAGAATTAGAAGCTAGGTTAGCTAAAGAGAAGCGAGATGATGATAAAGAGAAGGTAGAATTAGAAAGTAGAATAGTAAAGGAGAAGCAAGAGTTAGAACATGAGAGGTTCGAAACAGATGGTAGACTAGCTAAGGCTAAGATGATAATGGAAAGGGAGCAAAAAGAGTTTGAGCATAAGTTAGCTTTAGAGTTGGAAGCAGCTAAGACACATAGTAAGGAAAGTAAAACTGAAGGGAAAGATAGTTATTCTGGAAAGTTAAAAGGTTCGAAGTTACCATACTTTGATGCTGACAAAGATAACATGGACAGTTACTTGTTACGGTTCGAGCGTTATGCTGAGTTACAGGAATGGACCAAAGATAAGTGGGCAGTTCATTTAAGTGCGTTATTAAGAGGCAAGGCCTTAGATGTATTTTCTAGATTACCTAGTGTAGATGCTCTTGACTATGACAAGTTAAAGGATGCTCTTTTAAAGAGATTTGAGCTAACTGAAGAAGGTTTTAGAAAGCGATTTAGAGCTTGTCTGCCTGAGAAAGGCGAGTCATTTATTCAGTTTATTAGTCGGTCTAGAAATTACTTAGATAGGTGGTTAGAGTTAGGGAAGGTAGCGCAGACTTATCAGGGCCTCATAGATTTCTTGTTGCGGGACCAGCTATTCAATGTTTGTAGTAGAGATCTGTTCTTATTTCTGAAAGAAAGAAAATTAGCTAGTGTAGGAGAAATGGCAACACAAGCAGATCAGTTTGCCGAGGCTAGAGGTGGAGCTCATAATGTAGTGTCGAAAGACAGAACTTTTAGAGATAGGCAAGGGGACGATCATAAACAGAAAGGCCAGAGTGGAAACTATAGAGGTGGAGGAAGTTCGATGGGTGCTAGAGGAGGTAGCAATAGTGGTAACATAGGTAGACCTTTTATTCGTTGTCGTCACTGTAATGGGAATCATGCTTCACATGAGTGTAGGAAAGCGGTGAAAGTGTCCGCTGTCGTAGACAACTTTAGTGACAATAGTAGAGTGGACAACAATGTAGGGAATCAGAACCAAGGTTTTAACAACCCATGGAATTTCGGTAGAGGTCGAGGTGGTCAAAACCGAGGTAGAGGTAGAGGCAGAGGTAGTAATAGTCCGGTTATTAAAACCGAGAGTAGTAGCTGTTGTGTTAAAGCGGATGGTGTAATGACGAAGATCGGAACATGTCTCTTTCCGTATGCAAATCTTCCAACGGCAGATGGTAGAGTGAATGGCACGGACGTAATTGTAATGAGGGATACAGGTTGTACAGGTGTGGTAGTTAGGCGTAGTTTAGTTACGGATGACCAGTTGGTAGGTAAACAGTCACCGTGTATGTTGCTAAATAAGTCGGTAGAGCACGTGCCAATAGCGAGAATAGATGTAGATACACCTTTCTTTAAAGGGACTACAGAGGCACTATGTATGGATGACCCGATGTATGATTTAACGATAGGGAACATAGATGGTTCAGCACTTCCGGTAATGTCCGATTTTAGAAGTAGCATAAGTAATGCCGTAGAGACTAGAGCGCAGGTTCAGAAGCAAGCTCAGGCTTATAGAAAATTAAAGGTTCCTGCAGCCGTAGGTGACATATCTAAAGCGGAGTTTATAGAAGCACAAACTCAAGACGAGTCATTAGGTCCTTGTAAGGTGAAGGCCAAGGATGGTGTAGTGAAGAAGTGTAAAGGGTCAGGTAGTTGTAAGTTTGTACATAAGAATAGGTTATTGTACAGAGAATTTGAAGATAGTGGTAGTAGACAGTTTCACCAATTAGTGGTTCCTACCCAGTATAGAACGACAGTGCTTAAGGTAGCTCATGAGTCGATTATGGGAGGTCATTTGGGCGTAAAGAAAACGTCAGATAGAGTATTGGCAGAATTTTATTGGCCAGGCGTTAGCGGAGATGTAACTAGGTATTGTAGGTCCTGCGATGTATGCCAAAGGACAGTACCAAAAGGTCGAGTGACCAAAGTACATTTAGGTCAGATGCCACTGATAGATACACCATTTAAGCGGGTAGCCGTAGACATAGTTGGACCAATTTTTCCAGTGTCGGATAGGAAAAATAGGTACATTTTGACCATGGTAGACTATGCAACTAGGTATCCGGAGGCAGTAGCATTGCCCTCAATTGAAACTGAGAGAGTAGCTGAGGCATTAGTTGATATGTTCAGTAGGCTAGGTGTACCAGAGGAAATGCTGACTGATTGTGGGTCACAGTTTACGTCAGAACTTATGGCTGAAGTAAGCAGGTTATTGTCTTTGCGTCAAATCATGACAACACCATATCACCCTATGTGTAACGGGTTAGTCGAACGATTTAACGGGACGTTAAAGCAAATGTTACGGCGTATGTGTACCGAGAGACCCAAAGATTGGGACAAGTATCTCAATGCTTTATTGTTTGCATTTAGAGAGGTTCCACAAGAGAGTTTAGGATTTTCACCGTTTGAGTTATTGTACGGTAGGTCAGTTAGAGGTCCCATGAGGATTCTTAGAGAGATGTGGGCAGGTGAAGTAGATAGTGATGAGGTTAAGACTACATATCAGTATGTTTTAGATCTGAAGGAGAAACTAGAGGAGACTTGTAAGATAGCTCAAAGTCAGTTAGTTAAGGCAAGTACCAAGTATAAACGGTACTATGACCAAAAAGCTAGAGCTAGGAAGTTTAAGATAGATGACCAGGTGTTACTGTTACTCCCGACCGACAATAACAAGTTGTTATTACAATGGAAAGGTCCGTTTTACGTTAGAGGGATAGTGAACACTATGGATTACCGTATCGAGATAAACGGAAAGTTAAAGACCTTTCATGCGAATATGCTGAAAGAGTATATCAGTAGAACCGATAATGTGCAACAAGGGGTGTTAACCGTAGTTAATGTTGCAGTTATTGAGGATAGTGAGGAAGACAGTAGTGAGGACACTAGTCCCATGTATTTTCCCACTAGTGTAGGTAGGGAGACAGCAGCCGATGTAGACATATCGGGCATGCTTAGTGTAGAGCAGCAACGAGAGATGGGTAGTTTACTCTCGGAGTTCAGTGATGTCTTGTCCGAAAACCCGGGGCAGACAGATGGAGTGCAACATGATATTGTACTCACATCAGGGGAACCAATTAGAATTAAGGGGTATCCCATTCCATTTCACTCCCGATCAATTGTTGATGAGGAGGTGAAAGACATGTTGAAATTGGGTGTCATCGAACCTTCAAACGCCCCATTTTCATCCCCAGTCGTCCTTATTAAGAAGAAAGATGGGTCAATTCGATTCTGTATCGATTTTAGGCAGCTCAATAAACGTACCATCTTTGATGCAGAGCCAATGCCTAATATTGAGGAGGTATTCTCTAAACTTGCGGGATATTCGTATTTCTCCAAGTTAGACCTCAGTAAAGGTTATTGGCAAGTCCCACTTTCAGACCGAGCTAAAGAGATGACCTCCTTCGAAACTTCGCAAGGACTTTTTAAGTTCAAGGTCATGCCCTTTGGTCTCGTAAACGCCCCAGCAACATTCTGTAGGTTAATGAGGAAAGTCCTGAAGGATTTGTCCAACACAGACAGTTTTGTAGATGACATCCTGGTGTTTACAACAACATTTGAAGACCATATTAAGGCTCTACGTAATCTGTTGGAACGGCTACGCCGGTTTAAACTGACTGCAAAACCTAGCAAGTGTCACATGGGTTACGCAGATATAGAGTGTCTGGGTCATGTTGTCGGGAGGGACCAGAAATTGAAACCCAACCCCGACAAGGTTAAGGCAATTCAAGAAGCACCAAGACCCGAGACAAAGAAACAAGTTAGGTCATTTTTAGGGTTAGCGGGTTTTTACAGGAAGTTTATTCCAAACTTTTCGGCTATAGCTGCACCTTTGTCAGACTTGACAAAGAAAGGTCAACCCAATAGGATAACTTGGGGGGAAAGCCAGGAGCGAGCTTTTGTCTCTTTAAAGGGGCGTCTGGTCAAAACCCCAATACTAAAATTACCTGAACTTGACCAGGAGTTTATCCTCAGAACGGATGCCTCCGATATCGGGGTGGGTGCAGTCCTACTGCAAGAGCAAGATGGGTGTAGTCTCCCCGTGGCTTACGCAAGTCGGAAACTATTACCCCGGGAATGTAACTACTCTGTTATCGAAAGGGAGTGTCTTGCAGTAGTGTGGGGTGTCAGTAAATTCCACCGATATGTTTTTGGTAAGGAATTTGTCTTGGAGACTGACCACCAACCGTTAGCTTATATGAATAAAGCAAAGGTAGCTAACAGTAGGTTAATGAGGTGGGCACTGACTCTGCAGCCTTACCGGATGAAAATTAAAGCGATCCGAGGAAAGGACAATATTGGGGCAGACTATTTAAGTCGCCGCACATAATGACCGGTTTAATACAATAGTGTATTTCTGTGTAGTTTACAATAGTAGTATATGTACGACAGGGTAGTGTACAATTGTAGAATAGTGGTGAAATTGTAATTACATGTTATAGTTAGGTTATAACTGCAGTGGTAATAGTTAACATACTCAAGCGATTGAGCGATCAGCTTGTACGTGTTGTCGCTCATTTGCTCAGAAGAATTAATAGTTTCTTAACGTGTAAATATTAATTATCATTTTGTTGAATTTTAAAAGTGTAGCACTTTCTTTAAGTGGGGAGATGTTGTCACAAAATGTCACGGGTAGAGCGTACTGGTCGTATATAGCTCTTGTATCGGTTACACCCAAAATCTATTGTTCGAGTTGAAACAATTTCACAATATTCATGATCTATTCATGTAACACGTAAAAGCGTGCACATTTTAAGTGGCCACCAGAGAGGCCGTGTCATAAGTTTAGTTTTGTGCTAATGCATGTAAACGTATAGGTATATTATCCTTAAACGGCAAAATTGTATAAGGGCCTCGCGTGTAGATTCAATACTGTAGATTTAGCCACGTTTGTCACGGACTGAACGGGGCAAATAATGATTTGGGCGTAACGTTTGCTATAAAACCCATTGTCTTCTAGCTTTCGCCGGGATCATCGATAGTACTTGTTGGAACAGAGATTGGACGGCAAATTTCACAGGCAACATGTGGTTAGTAGTTTTATTAAACTTTTATCGTATATTTGTATTCAGTGGGCGGCGCCATCTTGTTTGGCAGTTACGACATCCGGTTAGCATTGATGTTTCTCAAACATAACTTTAGACTAGCATATGATTTTGAAGTTACTTTATTAGATGTAATTATTGTAATTGATCATTAATTGTAAAACAATATTAATTTGATAACAGTGGATAATAGGTGCATTAGTTAACGTTGGCGTATAACTCGGTGATTGTAATACACGATTGTTAACATTAGTTAACAATGAGATGAGTGACAAGAATAAATGCGTGCATGCATAACTCAGTGAGTGTAATATATGAGTAATTTGATCATGTTTATATTACATGTATTAAGGGCATTGATTAACAGCGACGTACCTAGCGTATACATGGCGTTGTAGAATATGTATACATTGCTACTAATCATTAGTACAGCTTACATATATTGATTGAATAATGATTTGTTTGGGTAATGATAATTATGCAAGATTGTTATGTTTGTCAACCGACATCTAAAACGTATGTATAATTACAGCCTAAGCCATCCAGGGTTGGAAATAAGCCATCCAGGATATAAGCCATCCAGGATATAAGCCATCCAGGATATAAGCCATCCAGGGTTGGAGTAAGCCATCTAGGTTTGGATATCCAGGAGTGGAGCTAAGCTTCCACGAATAACGTTACAAGCGGTGGAGACGGTCCCCGTACCTGCGCAGCCAGGTTTTACTAACGATAACCCCCGGGACACAAGGTGGGCCCGTTACCAGTCCTCACTGGAGGAATATCATTCACAATCTCAGTGGAGATTAACTATCATTGCATCGCGTCATCAACCCTTACAGAAGGCATTTGATGACAATCATCCATTGAATTCGCGCATCATCGTCTTCATGAGCTCTCGCGCATCACAGTTATCGCGCTAGATCAACATTGTTATAGCTTTAACAACACTTCAGTGTCTTAGACATTCAGTATTTATAACAATACTAAGAACGTCTTAAACGTTCAGGAGAACATTCTTTTCATAGTTCATTTGTGTATTCGCTTGTTTTTTTTAGATAATTGTATATATATTAAACATATTTTAAAAAGTTGCATTAAACTTATGTAAATGCATTCACCGTCATTGATTCTTTCCTGAGTTAGCCCAACCACTAAGGTCATCCTGTGACAGTGTGTTCCGCAATGGATATATACACAGAAAGGCCAAAACATGTAAAACAGGTATTAAGTAGTTATAAGTGTCGAACAGAAAATATAACATTTGAAACAAACAACAATGACAAGGCTAAATAAAAGACAGGAAAAGTAACCACAAACACACACAGAAACAAAGAACAACTATATAAAAATGACTAAAAGGCAAAATAAGACATCATAAACACACACGGGTTGCCAATAGGGCTACCGCCTTGGAACGGTCAATGGCAAAAAATGACGCCGGGGGTTTAAACCAGGTTCTAGGGTGCAACAAACCTCACACTTACCCTACTGTCATCCCAATAAAACGGGACAGTGTAAATAAAGAAATCCCCGCCACGAACTATTCTCTAACCAACAAGGCAGCATTAATAGGCAATATAAGTAAAACACAGATATGCTTGTGTATATATAAATACAAAATAAAAGCAATAGCCTAGAAAGCCACAAAGAATGTACTCAATGACTTGGTACAAGCCAGAGCAACAAGAGGGGCATGACAACAAGACAAGAGTGCAGACAAACATCAGGTCACCGTCTTTTGGGCTTTAGGTAGACGTTTGATAATAGGGCTTCTGAACTTGAACTTGAACGGTCAGTAGCAAAAACGGCCCCTGGGGTTCTAAGCCAAGATTTCGGTACATGTTCACCTTTTTGTCATACTTATTTTGCCTGTTAATTTTGCCTGTTTTTTGGAGCATATAGCCTGGCGGTGATTTCTTTATGTATACTGTCCTTTTTTATTGGGATGACGATAGGGTAAGAGTGAGCATCCCATTTTCAATATGTATTTACATTATATCATGTATATAAAACTGATATTAATTATATAGAATATTTATTTATGGGATATCAGAATTAGTAAAGTAGACAGCAACAACAAAACAAAACTCTCCACTGTTACAATAATTAATTACAAAGTTATGAAGACTAATACTTTAAGAAAGTTCTACAAACAAGTGGTAATTAAATGTAAGAAAAACAGCGAAAAGTATAAGAGCATTTTCTTTTTTCACTAAGCTGAAACAGCTTAAACATGCAATTCAATTTAAAGCATTACAAAGGCAAACATTTACTACCAGATTCTACGGTTACATATAGTAATGACGCAGACTAGCAGTCATTCAAATCTGTTCCGAGAATACCACGTTATGTATAAAGACATAGCACGCATAACACGCTGATAAACATGTCATTACCAAGAAGCCGATTTGTTTTGAGCCGCTGAATTTGAGCCAATATAATTTCCTTTTCTGGTAATCTTATAGTTCGTTTCTTCTATTGACTATTATTTGCGCAGCTGTATGATTATTATATTATGACTGTATATAATATTCGTAAACATGGAAATACATGTACTAAATTACAAGTATCGGCACTTCATTAAGACAAAAGAACGGTCATATAATCTTCCGACAAAATTGTGCCTCAACCGGGACTTGAACTCAGAGGATATCTCGATTACATTGCCAGTGCTCTAACCACTGAGCTATCGAGACAAGAATCCAAAGTCACAATTACGTCGTTTGAATAATGTGGATAAAGACATGTGAATGATGAACATTGGAATTCGTCGAACAAGATACATATAAAACAATAGTGCAGTTTCGGTTTAATTGGGACAGTAGTTCACTGTAGTGAACAATACTTACTATCGTTAAAGCCCTCTAGGCACGCGTTTAAGAGAACTAAATATTAGAAATGTCAGTAGTACGTCCATTTGAGATGGTATGCATCTGTGAAAGAAATGCTTTAACTGGAATAACAGTTTAATTATGCAGAAAGTTGGAGTGATGGTACAGTTCTTTGAAATGTGTTAATATATATCGATTGATGTTCGCACAGGCCTGTCATTAGTGCTGTCTGGCGGTTGTAACTAGTAGCCCTGACTACAGATCAGTAGTCCTTATATTTATATTACTGGTCCTTTGGGATCATCAAGCCCAGTCTGTGTGGCTTTAAATATGGATATAAAAATCGAACAGGAAAAGTAGCATTCAAGGCCGACAGTCAACCATAAACACACACAGAAACAACGAACAACTTTAAAGATGAGCAAAATGCCAAATTAGACATCACAAATACCAAAGGGTTGACAATATGGTTTTAAAACTGTATACCGCTTAAGCCGTTTCTAGTGGGCGTGCAAGGTGTTGCACCTTAAAATACGTTATGCACAACCACAAACATCTGCAAACGTTGAACTTCTTGTCTTACTGCCGTTAAAGATCACGTTAAACAATATTGTGCTAAAACTTATGAAAACTCTGGGATTAATTTGTTTTGGTCTATTAAAAATTCAGGAGACGTCCTTGATAAAATTTGCAATAAAAGTCAAGTTTCATCTTTAAGCACTTATGACTTCTCTACACTATATATAACCTTACCACATCACTTTATCAAAGACAAGCTTATTGCTCTTATTCAACAAACATTCGCTAGGGAAAATACTACATTGTTGGCCTGTAATAATATTAAAGCGTTTTTTTACTAACGGCAGTTTAGACAATTACAAAATGTGAACTTGCCAAGAAGTTTGTGAAGCACTCAGATCTTCCTATTAGATAATATGATGTCGGGTATGGAACGACGGTTTATAGAAAAATTGTTGATATCCCTATGGGTACGATCTGTCGCAGATTCGTTTTTATATTGCTATGAAAGAGATTTCATGTTGAGTTTTTTACCAGATACCCAGGCAGATGTTAGTGAAGCCTTTAATGACACCTCTCGGTATCAGGATGGCATTTTGAACATTGGCAACCCTTTCTTTTCTACTATGGTTAATAATATACCCTACAGAACTTCAACTTAACCAAGCTCATCGTTCTGATACTAACGCTTCTCATATCGATTTACATCTTTCCATTGAGAACGGTGAAATAATTAGCAAAGTATATGACACGAGAAATGATTTTAATTTTTATATTGTTAATCTTCCCCTTTTAGATGGGGATGTTCCCCGAGCAACTTCTTATCGGGTGTATATGTCGCAACGTATTCTTTTTTCTAGTGCTCGTACTAGAGTTGAGGACGTAATATCCGTAATCTTTGTATAACTAAAAAGCTACTCCATCAGGGTTACCGTTACCATCAACTTCTTAAAACCTTTGCAAAATTTTCTTATCGTAACCCTGATATTCTTAACAAATATAAAAGTAATTTAAGAACTCTTCGACGAGGGCTATTTCAACCTGACTTTTAAGGTGACGTGATTAGCAAACTTCGTAAGATCCTTTGTCATGATCACTTTCATACTATCTTTGTTAAACTTGTTAAAAGGTTTATCAAAAGAGGTTTTGACCCTATCATTTTGCAACGCACTGCATGTTTGGTGGTGGACTCATTTACAGTTTGGCACTATGCTTTCCTCTATAACTGTGCGATGAACGGACAGGCTGTGGACCCTATGATGACGTCTACCTGAAGCCCAAAAGGACGGTGACGTTTGATTTTTGCCTGCAATCTTGTCTTGGCGTGCCCTCAATGAGTTATTCTCTTGTTGCTCTGGCTTCTGCCAAGTCACTGAGTACCTTCTTTGTGGCTTTCTAGGCTATTGATTTTTATACCCGAGCATCTTTGTGTTTTACTTATATTATCTATTAATGCTGCCTTGTTGGTTAGAGAATAGTTCATGGCGGGCATATCTTTATTTACACTGTCCCGTTTTATGTGTGAGATGTGGTGTGGTGCACGATTGAGCCTGGTTTAAACCCCCATTTTGTGTTTTGATGTCTATTTTGGCTTTTCTTCATCTTTAAAGTTGCTCTTTGTTTCTGTGTGTGTTTGTGGTTGACTGTCGTCCTTGAATGCTACTTTTCCTGTTCGATTTTTATATCTATATATATTACGTCTAATGACGTTGAAAAACAAGTGTCCTATATTTCTCTCTTGTTTGTATTTCCTGCTTCCAAGAGGACCCTTACAGTATGTATTGACCTTCACACCTGCGATTACTAATTTTTGTGAGGCGGCTGTAAAATTTCGCGCGACTACAAATCGTTTGGGATCATCAAACCAGACATGTGTGGCTTTGAAGTAGAATACCCCTTAACCGGTGCTAGCGGGCCGCGGTATGTGTTGCTGCTTATATTACCTCTCATGAACAGGCTCAACAAACCCTAGTCTGCTTCTTGCCTCAATGCTTGTGTTTGTTGCTTCCAAGGGACCCATGTTTCTGTATTAATTGTGTTGATGTTCTTATCATAACTATCTCTTATAACATATTTAAATGTTAATACGATACCAATTCATTTTCAATTCTCCCTTGTCAGCTGTTTTCGGTGAACATTACTGACTATGCCATTACAGTTTCTCATTCTGAGCATTTGAGCATAATACACATACATACATTACATTTCAATTGGAACGTCTGTCGCCGTAATATACTAATACATACCATCCTTCTGAAACCTTGTTCTAACCCTGTAAGGTTTCGTATATAATTGTCACTATATTTAGTGCCACACAATTTCCTGTTGGATCTATTTATATGTAGCTGGTATATCAAACTCGGTCGAAAATATAAAATGAAAGAAATCTTACTATGTAAGCCATCATGTCTAGGCCAGCACCATTTCCGTTTTGGGCTATATTTATGAAGCTTATTAAGTATAGTTACACTATATTTAGGTCAACACAGTTTTGGTCTATATTTACATAGCAAGTATAAGGAACTGTCAATTAAAATCCTACTAAGTTTTCCAAGTCAGTACACTTTAAATTATATCATATAGATATAAACTCAACACAAAGTAAACGCAACATCCGCTGACGGGCTCACTACACATTTCACTATCATCCTGTAGGTTTGTATAGCGCAGGAATCGTAATACAGTCACACTGCGCAATACAAACAAGGGGTGCGTTCTTAGGTGTTAGGTTGCTTAACGAGTGATCATGGACACTTGTTTCAGTTGCAGGTAATAAGAAAACACAGTGTGTGAGAAGACGAGCAGATGTTATGCGGCACGGGCAGCAACATATGACACCGTTATGCGTGTTGAAGAGGAGTATGAATTTATGTGCAAACTCTAAAGTGTAAATTGCAAGATATCGCATTGCCATATACCACTAACATTCAACAAACTATCTGAGCAACGTACCCGTTTTCGTCCATTTATGTGAGGTATCAGTATACTTCAAAGTGGAAATCCTCAAATAACGGTAGCGTTTAATAATATCTTAAATCATGCGTTGTCGTACACTTGTGACTCTGGCGCTGGCTTCTGCAAAGTCATTTAGAACATGTACTTGCTGTGCGGCTTTCATTCAACTTAACAAAGCTAATATATCTGATAATAACGCGCCTTTTCTTGATTTAGATCTCTCGATTGAAAATGGTGAAACAATTAGCAAAATCTATGGCAAGAGAGATGATTTTAATTTTGACATTGTTAATTATCCCCACTTGGATGGGGATGTTCCCCAAGCAACATTTAATATGGGGTTGTTACCTATTCGTTTTTCAAGAGCTTGTACTCGAGTTGAGGACTTTAGTATTCGTAATTTGTGTATAACTAAAAAGCTACTCAATCAGGGTTACCGTTACCATAAACTTCGTAAAACCTTTGCAAAATGTTATTATGGTAACCCTGATCTTCTTTCCAAATATAAAAGTAATTTAAGGACTCTTCTGCGACAAGGACTATCACAACCTGACTTCTATGGTGATGTGATTTATAAACTTTGTAAGATTCTTGGTCATGATCACTTTCATACTATCTTTGTTAAACCTGTTAAAAAGAGGTTATGACCCTATCATTTTGCAACGTACTGCATAGTTGGTGGTGGACCCTTTTACAGTTCGCCACTATGCTTTCCTCTTTAATTGTACGATGACCGGACATGCTGTGGACCCTATGATGACGTCTACCTAAAGTCCAATGGGACGGTGGCGTTTGATGTTTGTCTATGATCTTTCTTGTCGTGCCCTTAATGGTTTGTTTTCTTGTTGCTCTGGCTTCTGCCAAGTCATTGAGTACCTTCATTGTGGCTTTATATACTATTTTTGTTTTTGTATTATATTTACACGAGCATATTTATGTTTAACTTATATTGCCTATTGATGCTGCTTTGTTGGTTAGAGATTAGATCATGGCGGGGATTTAATTATTTACACTGTCCTGTTTTAATGGGATGACAGCAGAATAAGTGTGGGGTTTGGTGCACCCTAGAATCGGTTTAAACCCCCAGTGGCCTTTGTTGCCACTGACCGTTCCAAAGCGGTAGCCCTATTGTCAACCCTTTTGTGTTTGAGATGTCGTTTGCATTTTTTATTACTTTTGCCTTCTCGTTGTCTGTTTTCGTATTTGTTTTTGTGTTTTGTGGTTGACTGTCGTCCTTGAATGCTGCTTTCCCTGTCCGATATTTTTATCTTTCTTTCTATGCTTTTGTTTTGTTATATTCAAATATAATTGGTCAGCTATGTGATATTTTTATATTGCATAATAATTTTGCCGTGTTTGTTAGAGAATATAACCTGGCGGAGATTTCTTTATTTTACACCGTCCCGTTTTATTGGAATGATAGTAGGGTGTGACAGTATGGCAGTAGGGTAAGAGTAAAGTCCAGCGCATCTTAGAACCTGGTTTAAACACCCATCGGCTTGTGTGAAACTAACCGTGTCAAACCGTTTTTCACATGCATTGCTTATTAACATTGTAATTCTTGGTTGTTTCTATGCGTGGTTTTGATTGTCTCTGTTCTGTGAAAGCTACATTTCATTTCAGACTTGTCTACCTATTTGTACGATTGATAGCCAATAGAACACAATCGAAGTGTATAATAATATACTCTGTAAAAGAAGTTTTGGACCATGGCAGTGTTCGAACCCGTACAATGATCGCTGAACCATGACATTCGACCATAACCCTTATTATCTCAGTTGATAATTCACAATAGATCAACAATCAACAATAATTATCGTTTACAATGAAAGTTTGCGAAAAAATAATAATATTTTTATTGGTTACTCGAATGTGTCCGTAACTGTTACTTTGTATGGACATTGCAACATTTTTTACAGACCCTTTGTGTGTTCGCGATTTTTTTTTTAAATCAAATCTTGTTTGGAATTTAATGTTTCTGGTACCAAATTAACCGGGCAGGGTAGATCTTGGTTACTAAAAAAAGATACTTCAATTTTGTCCGCTAGTTTAATTTTTATATGACTTTATATACCCTGGTCCAAAACTTTTTTTACCGAGTATACATGCAATTAATGTTAAAATGTCTCTTTAAGATCACAACTAAAATGCATTGTAGTGATTTACTTATTGTTACATACAAGGTCTCCGTTTGATCATAATAGGATTTACAATACTGATATTAAACTATAATATTACCATTTTAATGTAATTTTAGTTGCGTGTATGTAAGCAAAAAAATGTAATTCTCTTGATTAAATTACACGAAGCTTCATCAAATTCATCTTTAACCATCACGCGATATGGTTGTTATCAGTAGGCTCGCATAATCCGATATCGGTATTCATCTTCCATTATATAAATCATTAAATGTTTTATCTACGGTTGAATATTCGTTTGAAGGGCTGTTGTATCGTATTTGTACATACGGTGAGCATGTTTAAATACTATAAATAGCAACTCAATGCATATTCACCATGCTTAAGATATAATACATACTGAAAAGGTGATCTCTTGGAAGCAACATTACGTGGTCCGAGTATTATCTGTCATACCCCATCCAACCCCTCTCCGAGAAGCGAAAACGGGGTTGGCTGTAAAAAAATGCATATTGTAAAATTAAAACATTTAATAGGTAATTTTAAAAAGGTTACCGATTTTTTTAAATAAAAAATGCTTTCAAGCATGTTTTATTGTCGAATTATCCGTTATAAAATCATGTTAATATAAGCTTTCCCATCGCTTTATGGAATTAATGCAGTAATAACAAACAAGAGTGAAAAGTAGCAGACTCGGTTTTATTGAGTCTGTTCATGAGAGGTAGTTATAAGATGCAACTCCTCTCACGCCTCCTAGCCCCGGCTTACGCGATATTCTACTTTAAAGCAACACATTATGGGCTTGATGATCCCAAAGGACCAGAAATAATAACACTACTAATTTGTAGTCGGTGCTACGTTTTACGGCCGCCACACAGCGCTAAACAAACGCAAGTGTAAATGTCAATATATACTGGAAATGTGATCCCTCGGAAGCAACAAATACAAACAAGAGCGAAAAAAGTAGCAGACTCGGTTTTATTGAGTCTGTTCATGAAAGTCACTCTTGCTGATTTTGCTTTCGTCAATAGTACGTTAACACAAGTGCTTCAACTTGGAGTTATATATGGTAAAACATTGTGCTACATAGGGAAAAGCAAAGCTTAGTAAAACAACGACACAATAATTGTGTTTATGTAATACATTTGTTATGTATTATTAATGTACGTAATGGGAAATGTTTGTCTTTAAGTTTGTAGATATAAATGTAATACGTTATAGACGTAACAGACAAAAAAATATATACTACATTTATTTTGAAAAGTTGGATATTCTTTCCGGAAATATAAAATGGAAAGTACCATTCCAAGGCATGTGACGTCCTAATGCCATAATATATTTAGTTTTGACCGACATATATGTGTATAATTAATGACACATACATATATGTGGTGTATTAAAAAATAAATATAGCAAATTGATATTGATAGTCCCAACTGAATAACTGAGAACGTTCAGCCAGTTTTGATGGAACCCGTTAATGCGTTTATGCAATTGTTCATTCCCTAATTGAATCTTATGGTTGGGGTAGTAATCCATTAAACCGGTGCCAATAGCTTCTATACCGACGACATACGTGCTGTATCATATCATTTATATTAAATAGATAGGCAATAATCGGTACAAGTTCCGTTCATAAAAGAAGTCGTACATGTCGGACATGAAATGTCACAGAACACAGTCAACATATTTTCATTACTATCATTTAATCATATTATAAAATTATTCGTATTACTAGAAAATACGAGTTCACGATATCTATCGTCGTCGTCGTCATCGTCGTCGTCGTCATCATCATCATCATCATCATCATCTACATCAGAAGCGGAAGAGAAGCAGCAGCAGCAGCAGCAGTAGCAGCAGCAGTAGCAGCAGCAGTAGCAGCAGCAGCAGCACCATAATGAAAATCATTATTTTCATTATCATCACCGTTATCATTGCCATTGTCGTCTGTATGATGACATCATCGTTATCATTGCCATTGTCGTCGTTATGATGACATCATCGTTATCATTTTGATTGTCGTCGTTATGATGACATCATCGTTATCATCATCGATTCCTGTTCAAAGTTGTGTCCGTCCAAAAGCCTATTCGTGAATGGTCACTTTGTGTCCATGAATATTTGACGCAAATGTGCCAACGTCGAAGTCTGCTGACGTTGTTATACAGACACGTGAAGCCATTTTGTACTAAAATGTTTCACTCTTCTTATGTTAATGCATACTGAACAGGGTATCCTTTTGAAACAACAGACACAAACAAAGATGAACTCTACGTATATTGGTAAAGTGAATCTATTATTCAACACCTGTTACACCCACAAGAATCGGACTTAGCATTATTGAACTGTAAGCCAAATCGATGATCCCAAAGCTCCAGAAGTACTAAAACTACTATTCCCACCACAGGAAGAAGTTTTATCGCTACCGCACTTAACTGAACAACGAACAATCAACACTTATTGTTGATGTTAATACATATATAAAACAGTTCCGACCACAGGAAGAGATTTTACCGCTACCGCACTAAACTGAACGAACAATCAACTCTAAAGGTCGAGGTTAATACATAAATAAAACGGAATGCCTCGGAAGAAACGAACATGACCAAACACACAAAAAACTTAACTCATCTGTCCAATGAAGACAGTTTACTTAATTTTATTACATTTCTATGCGTGAATGTTCGGGATTTCTCAGTGCAAGAATATACATAATCGCTAAATATTAATAACTAACTCAGAACACAATAATAACTAACGTTGCTAACTTAGAACACAATAATAACTAACGTTGCGACGTTGAGTCGTGACGTCAACAAAATGTTGCTGACGTCGTCGTCAACCGCCGGTAACGTTCAATAAAGCGAATATTTGTTTGCAAAAACTTAATTTAAAATGTAATAAATAGATTATTTAACTGCTGGGGTCGATTATTGGGTAATCCTTCACTTGATGGTAGACGCGTGCGCTCGTTCGTGAAAAAAACCACACGTCTACCACTCGTGAAGGATTTCCCTATAATCGATCCCAGCAATTAAATAATCTCTATATATTTCCAGGATAACAAGGTTTGTAACGTTATTAACGTTGGACATGATCACCGCATAAATGAAATGAACTATTGTGTCGTTTTCTGGGCAAGTTATACGGTTTGAATAATGCGTCTATCAGTTGCTTAATTCATGTCGGAACATTGCCTTTTGCCTGTCTGATGTTTGCATTAATATATCCTCATTATTTACATGATCAAAGTGGGTTTTCAGTCTAGATTGACATATCGGGGGTTAAACGAAACCCTAGTGTATCGTCTGACTGCTTATATGCAATTGTTCTGAGTGGTTGTATGGCTTTTGGGATAGTTCTGCGAAAGGGAAACTCTGTAACTGTTCAACTGTCACAGAGCTGTAAGATCGATTGATATACTTTACGGCTCACCTGCACGTTTGAAGAAGCAAAATAAACAGATATCCGTGAGTTAGGTATCCTTGCAGTCGACGTATGAGATCAAATTATACTCTTTGTTAATATATTGACAAGGATATCAAGTTTACCTGTTTCAATGTGACATCTTTTAAAACAAGCTGCCTTGACTATTCCGTGACTTTATGTTCATATCCGCAACATGATATTGGCTGGTATACCATAACAGAACTTGATACCTAAAGCTTAACACAATACTCAGCAAAATTAAAAGATATCCACTTTGTTTTCCTGCAAAATCTGAGACTGTAAGAAAAAACGAACAATTGTAGCATTATTTTCTTTTTAAACATCTTTGTTTGATGTTCACACAAAATTAAATCGAAATATACCGAATGCTTGAAAAATAAATCAAACTTTAAAAACATAGGTGTGAAAACGAAATTAACGAAACTTGAAAAATGTAAAGATTAGCGACACTAGCAAGATTCAGCAGTCTAAGACCATTTAAATACACAGAAAAATGTTCAAAACCTCGCTAATATCACATGTGTCCACCGTTACACCGAATACACTCAAAAATGCGACGTCGTGTGCTTCTGACGTAACGACTGCCGAAGCATCGAGCATATTTGGAACGTCTTGTACGCTAATATCGCATGTGTCCACCGTTGCACCGAATACACTCAAAAATGCGACGTAGTGTGCTTTTGACGTAACGACTGCCGAAGCATCGAGCATATTTGGAACGTCTTGTACGTCAGGATGACCCTATCCAAAGTGTTCAGGACCCTACAGCAGCAGTTGTCCGCGAATGGAACGCATTAGCTCTAGAATTTGTCAGTCGTTACTTCAGAAGCACGCGACGTCGCATTCTTGCGTGTATTCGGTGTAACGGTGGACACATGAGATATTCACGAGGTTTTGAATATTCTTCTGTGTATTTGAATTTATTTGAATTTATTTATAAGAGACATCACATCAAGTTTCAAAGATCGATCAGAGCCGACGATTGAAGCTCGTTTTATTTTTAACAGTGTAACTATCAAGAAACACAAAACATTGAGAATATTATGGACATATTCTTAGGTGGGAAGTTTGACTAGTATATCATTACCATACCCGTTTTAGATTGTAATAGGGGTTATTTGTATTGACCCTGTCATATTGTTTAGGGATAATGGCAGGGTATGAGTGAGGTTTGGTGCACCTTGGTACCGGTTTAAACTCCACGACTTTTGCAAGGCGGTACACCTATATATATTTTTGATGTGTGTTTTCACTGAATGTGTTTGTGGTGTACGATGTACTGTTTGAATCACCTTTACGTTGTAATACTTTTCGGAGTAACTGTGTTCTGAATGCTACTCTTCCTTTTGTAACCTTTTTTAGCTCGACTATTCGAAGAATAAGAGAGCTTATGTAATCACCCGGCGTCGGCGTCGGCGTTGGTGTCGGCGTCGGCGTCCCACATCAAGGTTTGCGTGTAAGCTGTGTTTACAAGTCAATATCTCTTACATTTCTTATTCTAGCACAACCAAATTTGTTCATGGGCTTCCTTGTAGCATTATCTTAAGGGTTTTGGTTCCTGTAACCCATGGACTCCTATGGAACCCAAATTCTTATAGCCCTTAAAATATGTCTGTTTCACATCAAATTTTGCGTGTAAGCTGTGTTTACAGGTCTATATCTCTTACATTTCTTGTCCTAGCTGAACTAAATTTTGGAATTGGTTTCCTTATAGTATGTTGTAAAGGGTTGGATAAGTAATTTTGTCTTCTGCAAATTCTGGGCTCCCATGAAACCCAAATTGTATTAAATGTGAAATAAAGGCAGATTTAGGTTTGCATGTAAGCATGTATATATCTATAATTTTGGTTTGGGATTTGTTATAGCATTATGCATGTTAATACTTCACCCATATTGGGGAATGGGCTCCCCCCTCCCCCCCTCCTACCCCACTCCCCTCCACACATTTTTTTGTTTTACATATTTCTTTGTTGTTTTATTCAATTCTTACACATATATGTTGCAACCTCACCGCCCCCCACCCCCTCCCCCCCGACTCTCACCCCCTCGCCCCCACCAGACTTGAAACATTTTTTTTACATATTTCTTTGTTGTTTTAGTCAATTCTTACACATATATGTTGCCCCCTCCCCCCACCCCCACTCCCGCCTCTCACCCACGCTCCACCCCCGACCCCCACACTTGAAACTTTTATTTATTTAATTTACATATTTCTTTGTTGTTTTAGTCAATTCTTACACATACATGTTGCCCCCTCCCCCCTCCCCATCCCACTCCCGCCTCTCACCCACGCTCCCTCCGCCCACCCCATCCCCACTTGAAACTACTTGTTTTTACATCATTTCTTTGTTGTTTTAGTCAATTCTTACACATATATGTTGCCCCTGCCCCCGCCCCCAACCCACTCCCGCCTCCTCCCCCGCACCCCCACACCCCACCCCCACTTGAATTTTTTTTTTACATATTTCTGTGTTGCTTTTGTCAATTCTTACATATATATGTTGCCCCCTCCCACGCCGCTCCCCCCACCCCTCCGCCTGCCTCTCACCCGCCCCCCCCACTTGAAACTTTTTTTTTACATATTTCTTTGTTGTTTTAGTCAATTCTTACACATATATGTTGCACCCTCCCCCCTGCCCCCAGCCCACTCCCGCCTCTCCCCGTGCTCCCCCACCCCACTCCCACTTGAAACATTTTTTTTTTTTTTTACATATTTCTGTGTTGCTTTTGTCAATTCTTACACATATATGTTGCCCCCGCCATCCCCCCTCCCCCCCACCCCTTACACATACACACACTTGAATTATTATTTTTTTTACATATTTCTTTGTTGTTTTAGTCAATTCTATGTTGCCCTCTCCACCCCCCGCCTCTATCCCATCCCCATTCAAACTCGATTTTTTAATTAATATTTTTCTTCATATTTTTGTGTTGTTTTGGTGAATTATTACATAGCTTCTTACACATATATGTTGCCCTCACCACCCCAACTCCCCCACCATCCACCCCCGCCTCTCTCCCATCCCCACCCCGCACCCCACTCAACTCGATTTATTTATTTATTTATTTTTTACATATTTCTGTGTAGTTTTGGTCAATTCTTACACATAGTTATGTTGTGCTCCCAACCTCACCCCACATTGTTGTAGCCTTGTTTTCTGATGATATATACTAGCTATAAATTTATTATTCTCTGAAAAATCGAATAGTCGAGCTGCGCTGTTCTCCGACAGCTCTCGTTTATCTATATATTCATTCTTAGGTAAAACATCTAGTTCGTTTTATTACTGCAAGTTTAGCAGTTATGACGGATTTACCATATTTTTGTTTTTCTTTGCCAAATAATATGTGACTGCTTCTCGTGTCTACGAACTATTCATGCATCCTGTACGTCAGAGACATACAGTCAAGCATCTCACATATGAATTACCAAATAGCATGTTCACACAACTACACCGTAGTTTGAAACGTAAAATCAAATCAATAATTTCTGTTGTCTGTTTAGATGCACAATCGCCTGATATTTTGTTCTGTTATTTCTCTTGTCTCGGCTTTCATAAAAGTGTTGTGCGGTGTTTGATGGTGTTTCACACTTCAACTGGCACGTAGGATTTTAATTCGTAATAAATATTACACAAAGTAGAAAATATTTGACTGGTAAAATAATTTAGTTTTAGCACTTCCATTTAAAAACGTTCTTATTAAAGTGTGTCCAAATTGAGTATTGGACGTTGTTCCTTATAACAATTAAAACTATTGCACCCATTACGAATTACTAATTATGAAGACTGTCAAAGGGTAAAACATTATTAATACATTTTTTTTTACCAGTTAATATCTAAAGTCATGATCTAAAGCAAAAGTCGGATTCAAGTATAAAGTCAATGAGAAAAATGGTCCAATGGAAACCACAGCACACAAACGAAATGGCACCGGAGGCCCGCATTCATTACGTGGTCCGAGTATTAACTTTCATACCCCATCCAACCCCATCTCCAAGAACCGAAAACGGGGTTGGCTGGGGTATGAAATAAAACCTTAATTTCGGCTTAAAAAGCTTGCATATTGTAAAATTAAAACATTTAAAAGGAAATGGTAAACAAGTTTTCGTATTTTTTCAGTAAAAATATTTTTTAAACAGGTTTTATTGTCGAAATATCCGTTATAAAATCCCACTAATATAAGCTTTGCCATCGCGTGACCACGTAATGTGTACTAGTATCGTGTATTCAGCGAGCACATTGACAAACAAAAGAACATCCCATCAAAAAAATTCTTCAATCCACACATCTGATTGACACCTATTGAATGGAGTTCGATAGCATCATGTTCTGGCATAATTTCATACTTTGAACTGGAAGGTTACGGAAAGTTGCTGATTTATATGAAATAATTTGGTAAATTTAGGTAAATCTCAGCTGGTTGAATGGGTGAAACACAAACCAAATTTAGATTTCTCCATTGATAGTGATTGTGCACCATCGAAATGTGAAACAACAAAAGAAAAACGAAATCGGGTTTATTTTAATAATGTATTTTATCAAATGATCTTTTTTATGCATAATTACGTTTTCACTTGAACCAACAATACGATCAAACTAAGTATTTACAAGTTGGTGACGTCAACGCGCAGAATGTCAATGATATGCAAGAAAAATAATCAATCATGAGTATCCGCACAGACATATTAATAAACAGATAGGAAACTTCCTATCTTAACCAATGAAGTAACCAAAATATCAATGGCACCTTAACTTTTCCTTCGATCTTCTCTCTCAATTATTCACCGATTTTGATGAGAATACATCCAAAAGATTCATAGTGAATAGCAAAATTGTATTATAATAATTTATGTTTATTTTCGAAATAAGAAATTGTATAAAAAAATGTTTAAAATTTAAAATGTCATCATTTTTCGCTTTTCTCTTAAAAATCAATGTTTTGACATAGTCAAAGTTTCCATCAAACTCCTTTTTTGCTCTCAATGTAAGAGAAAACAAAATACTATCATTGGAAAGAAAATTCAATTTGTGATGGTATTTGGCTTGAATGAAACTTGTATCTATAAAACTCTTCGTGATGTATGTGTTTAAAGTTGGGAAATATTTTGTGAAATTTTCATAGTGTCCAATCTATTTGTTATTAGGTCTGTACAGAAAGGGGAATTCCAACTTTCGGTATAACTGTTTTAATCGGAACCTCGGCAACGCATTCCATATTGATAAAATCTGTGCTCAGTTTATTATGTTGTATTATACCGAAAACATACATTTAAAATAACACATCAATCGGTCTTACGGTTTTACATTTTTCATACACGTTTATATGAATGCGTTTTATATGAAATACGAATGCCTTTTTTATTACTTATTTTAGGATAAAGTACACACAGTTATGTGTTTGCGTTGCTTGAAATAAATAATGCTTCCATAGTGACAGTCTGGCTGATGGTCTTGTATGAATTAAGAAGAAAAAGTACACATAATATAAGATTGGCTTGATGGATTAGAATTGTAAATGCTTTAACATGTTATTTAATGTCAAGTCGATAATTATAAATGTTTAATTTGAATACTAGGAAAAAATGAATATGAATAACGATATTTATTGTTTTAAAATAAGGAAGAGAAAACGCGAGAAATATTAAAGCCAATGCACATGTTAAGCAGCAACGTCGTTATTTGTTTGAAGCTGTCTAATTTGATGTTGTCTAATTTGATGTTGTCTAATTTGAGGTTGTCTAATTTGATGATTTGATGTTGTCTAATTTGATGTTGTCTAATTTGATGTCTTCTTTTTTTTAATTAACAATTAGTAATAGATAGTATATTATGTTTTTTAAGCGAAATATGTGTACCTTTCTCTAATTATTTATCTGTGTAGCAGTGATTAGTATTGCTCTTACATTTTCGTCTTGCACTAAGTAATTAATAATGAACTGTTAAACATCATCTGGTGAATTCTTATTATCTAACTAGATACATTATTCAATACATACAGATCAAAAATAGCCAAGGCGTAGTTCAAAAGTTGATCCCGTTCTTAGACAATACCATTAGTTGCCAGCATGCCTTTATGCACCTACGGGTATATTTAAATAATTGATTCAATACATACTTTTAAAGAATTCAAAAGTTGATCCGGTTCGTAGACAACATCATTAGTTTTAAGCATGCCTTCATGCACCTAAGGGTATATATACGTATACATACCAGGTTATTATTTTAATTTTATTATCTTTACATGGTGAATACGGGCTATCGTTCAGTTTCTGTCTTTTACTAATTGGTGCAATGACAATTTAAAATGAATCAAAACCAGTCCTTTATAAATTTAGAAGGAATCCAAGCAATTAGACCGCACCGCTGAATTAACGGCAACCAATGCAACTATGAATATACGATATAACAAAACAGCTAAATCAAGTTAATAACAGACAAATACAGATGTTACACATTTCTGAGAATCATGTAAACTCGGTAAAAAAGTTTTGGACCAGGGTATATAAAGTCCTATAACAAAAAAACTAGTGGACAACATTTAAGTATCTTTTTTTAGTAACCAAGGTCTACCCTACCCGGTTAATTTGGTACCAGAAACATTAAATTCCAAACAAGATTTGATTTTAGAAAAATATAGCGAACACACAAAGGGTCTGTAAAAAAAGTTGCAAAGTCCATACAAAGTAACAGTAACGGACACATTCGAGTAACCAATAAAAAGATTATTATTTTTTCGAAAACTTTCATTGTAAACGATAATTATTGTTGATTGTTGATCTATTGTGAATTATCGACTAAGATAATAAGGGTTATGGTCGAATGTCATGGTTCAGCGATCATTGCACGGGTTCGAACACTGCCATGGTCCAAAACTTCTTTTACAAAGTATATATCTGCATTTTTTTTGTATGTATTACATTTCAAAATTGCTTTGCGGCTTTCTAGGCTTTAGTTATATAAAAGTATGTATACAAATCGAACATGAACTGAAGCATTCAAGGATGACAGTCAACCACAAACACACACAGAAACAAAGAACAACTTTACGGATGAAGAAAGGGGGAAAACATCACAAACACAAAAGGGCTGACAATAGCCCTACCGCCTTGGAACGGTCAGTAGCCAAGAAAGTGGACCGCTAGGGTGCACCAAACCTCACTCTTACCCTATTGTCATCCCAATAAACGGGACAGTGTAAAGAAAGATATTCCCGCTAGGTTATATTCTCTAACAAGGCGGCAGTTATAGGCAATATAAGTACAATACATAAAGTAAGTACTCAGTGACTTGTAGAAGCAAGGGCAACAAGATAATAAACCGTTACGTGTACGACAATACAAGATTAAAGACAAACATCAAACGCTATCGTCCTAAAGTATTTAGGCAGACGTCATCATAGGGTCCACAATCTGTCCGGTCATCGTACAATCAAAGAGAAAGGCATAGTGGCCAACTGTTAATGGGTCCACCAATAAACATGCAGTGCGTTGCAAAATGATAGGGTCATAACCTCTTTTGATAACATTTTTGACAAGTTTAATAAAGATTGTATGAAGATGATTATGACCAAGGATCTTGCGAAGTTTGTAAATCACATCAGCATAGAAGTCAGTCATTGTCGCAGAAGAGTCCTTAAATTATGTTCTTTAAAAGTAGATCAGGGTTACGATAATACAAATTTGCAAAGGTTTATGGTAACGGTAGCCCTGCTGGAGTAGCTTTTTATTTATCCAAATATTACGAATATTAAAGTTCTCAACACGACTACAAGCTCTAGAGAAACGAATTAGTGGAGAAAGATAGACCCCATAAGAAGTAGCTCGGGGAACATCCCAATCTAAATGGGAGTACTTAGCAAATAACATCATGAACATAGATTTTACTAAATATTTCGCCACTTTCAATAGAGAAATGTAAATCAAAAAAAATAATGTGTGTCGGAACGAAAGACATGAAATCTAGCATCTTTCATAATAATATCACACATCTGCGACAAGAGGTGCACAGTTTGTATCCATAGGGATACCAACAATTTGTCTATAAACGGTAGTTCCATACCTGACGAAAATATTATCTAATAGGAAAATAAGTTCTTTGCTAACTTCTTGGCAAGTCCACATAGTGTAAATGTCTAAACTGCTGTTAGGAAAACACACTTTAATATTGTTACAGACCAAAGTCATCTTTTTGTTATACCTACATTGCCGAGTTTGTTAGCGGATATAGCATGGCGAAGATTTCTTTATTTACCCTGTAGCGTTTTAATGGGATGATAATAGGGTAAGAACGGGGGTTGGTGTACCCTAGAACCTGGTGTAAACTCCGACTGGCCTTTTTATGCCACTGATCGCTCCAAAGCGGTGGCTATATTGTCAACCCTTTGTGTTTATTTTTGTAACTGTTGTTTGTTTCTATCCGTGTTTTAGATTGACTGCGGTCCGTGAATGCTACCCTTCTTGTTCGATTTTATATCTTCTCGTATATATTCTCGTATAGGCTAATGAAATACGCTTCATATCTCCTTCTCAAACAATGTCATTTTGTTTCGTTAACAAAGTAAAACAAGTCTCACTAGAAGCTGTGCCCACATCAGTTTTTACGAATTACTTCACAATTACTATGCTTTTTGGGGGTATTTTTGACAATATGGTAAGAGTGAGTTTGTGTGGACCCTAATACCAGGTTTAAACCACCCAGTGACCGTTTTGTCACTTGCTCCTCCGATACAGTAGCCCTATTGTCAACCCGTATGTGTTTTTTATCTCAGAGTCGTTGCTTATTAACATTGTAACTACAATTTGTGTTAATGCGTGTATTGCTGACTATGTTCTGGCTACATTTCCTGCTCAATTTGTATACCTGTTTTTTTTATATATATAATAAAATATAACTTACAGGTATTAGTTAAATAAACATTGAACGTCTAGTTTCCATCACTTGGAAATGAATAGGCATCTCGATTGGTCGATAAAAGACGTAACAGTGCATTTGGTTTAAACTATAAATAGTAGCAAATTATCCGAAACCACAAACATAAAAGAGTTGTCAAAAAAACGGCGGTAGTTAAACCAGATTTGGTGGTGCACCAAACCTACCTCTTTCACGTGTTCTCATTCCAACAGACATTGAAAATCCAAGCAAGGCTATATCAGAACACCCGAGCAACATATAAGCACAAATGTAAAATACAGTATAATAACTTAAACAAAACCCAGTGATCATGGTTGATAATAAGGGAGCATTGACTGCGAGGCAGTTGAGACATCGTGGGGTAATGTAAATTGTAATGTACTCACTAACACAGTTGTTAATGCAAGCATACAAGACGCGTTATACATTGCAAGTAGACGCACTGTCACCTAAAACTGACATTTCCCTTTAATATGTGGGTATTGTCTTTGTTTGGAAATATTTCTGATTATTGCAATCGTATCAGTATGTTTTGTTCCGTTTCTAAATTATAAAATGTGAGAAAAGTATCACCTTATGTCACAACGTAATATTGAATGAGAATGTCATTTTATTCTAAAGACTTGTATATCACACGCACCGGTCGCCTTTAATATTGTTCTTGGCATTCATACAGAACATAATGTGATCACCTAAAACGGAGTGAACGTAGGTGCTATGGTAACAATCGGGTTCATGGACTACAATGTAGAACTGTTATACGAATTAGCATATAAACAACTGCTTTTATGACATTGGACTTGATAAGACGACAGCAATAACTGAGAATATCTCAATTCGAGGGTCAGTTATGTTTGTTCATCGGTAGGAGCATATTGCAACTACAATACTGCAATTCCTGTATTCTTAATGTAATCTTACTGTATCCGATACAGCGATTTGCTTCTGAGGCACTTCTTGATTGTGCTTTCTCAAACTGTTTTGAGTATGCATGTCATGAACGGGCTTATTTAAAGGGTGTACATCTGTTTTCCTTCAAGAAAAATCTAAACATTTAAGCAATTTCCAATTCATGATAATATGACATTGTTTAATCACCCTAAGGATATGTTGCCTTTTTTCTAATTTAGCATTTTGATATTTATCTGTGATAAGCAGGCTTCATAACATCTGCTCCCAACTATATTCAATTTTGTTTATTTCGCCCATTGTTCTTCTCGTTTTGAGAATTAGGATACTGCCTTGGAACTGTCATTGTCAATAGGGCCGCTAGATGACGACTGGTTGTAGCTGGATGCTCCAATTATCACTCCTACCCTATTGCCATTCCAATGAAACGGGACAGTGCAAATAAGAAATTCACGTCAGGCTATATCCTCGAATCTAACATGGTTTATGCAAATACTCAATGCTGATTGGCTATTGAGGAGTTTTTTTAAAAAGCTATATAAACCTCTGACGTCACATCCTTCAACCGTCAGAACGTCATTTTAAACGATTGTCAACGTCGGCAAACATCCAAAATAACGATTACGCTATTTTAAGGCAACGTTACGTTGAAACAACAAATTGAACTTGTTCGAAGCACGATATTTTTTGTATTTGGTGATGAGAGTTTGACGTCCAATTTAAGTTTGAGAATGTGTTTGTGTTATGTTCAATCTCTAGAAATTGTGCGTAAGAAATACATAAAAGGACATGTCAGATGAAAAATTAAATATTTCCAGCGGGTTTATATTGTGCGAGATCAAAACGTGGTGGTTGGGACTTGAAACAAATCGAAACCGCTGACCTACGCCCCTTGGTATAAATGGTTTTCAAGTCCCGCCCACCAGGTTTTGATTTGGAACAAGATAAACCCGCTGAAAATATTTTATTTCTTTAACAAACGAGACATAATTTATAGGAAATAGCAGTATTACACAAACATGATCATGTATTGTGAATGTGAAAAAGCACTCAACGAGTTGGCAGATGCCTGAGCACAATTATTAACCATTAAGGGTACTACAACACATACTGATGAGGGGATCCCACTGAAGCAAAAAACACAAACAAGAGATAAAAGTACCAGACTCGGTTACATGGAGTCTGTTCATAAGAGGTAATGTAAAGTGCAACTCCTCTCACGCCTCCTAGCACCGGCTTAAGTGATATTCTACTTTAAAGCCACAGAGATTGGGCTTGGTGATCCCAAGACAAAATTGAAAACAAACAGCAAACGTTACCATTTGCTTCAGGATATAGTTAAATGTCAACATAGGGTCCATAGGTCAGTTTGGTCATCGCTCAGTCGAAGAGGGAAGCATAGTCACTGTGAAATACTGTATATGGGTCAACCAATAAACACGCAGAACGTTGAAAATATAGGCCCATAATCTCTTTTGATAAACTATCTACCATGTTTAATAAACGAATAAAGAAACTGACCATGACCAAGACACGTAAGAGGTTTGTAAATCATGCAACCATAAACAGACAGGTCTGGAATGTACTTGTCGCAGAAGAGTTCTTTAACTTTTTTAATATTTGAAAAGTAGATCATGGCTACAAAATAATTTTTGAAAAGTAGTTTTTGTGTTTGTGTTTTTCCATGATTATGGTACATGTACTTGTAACCCCGGTGGAGTAGCATTCTAGTTATAATACGAATACAGCAAACAAGACAATTTAATAAAAACAGAACATTCACATGTATTCGAAACAGAATATGAAACTTATGATTTCAGACTGTATAACAATATGCACGGATCAAATAATTGCGTAAGGCCTATTGGTCCGCCATTTCTCAATTATGCTTAACACATCCACAAATATAGTTGCCGGTTATACTATTTTGACAGAGAAAGTCCGTCAGTTTTACCATACTATTTCCTTAGGATTATTTTGTATCAGATGCCACTGAAGGCATTTCTTTGCGATTTTTACAATGCCATCTAAGTATTATGTCTGGTATTATGTTCACGGCAACAGTGTTGAATTACTGCGCTGTTCTATATGGTTGAGATTGATATTGCCTAAAATATGCATTTGTTGGAACATTTCACTTGATCATATACCATCCATTTTGGATCTTTTTAAAAGATGGCGGAGTAATTTCCTTAAAGTAACTAAAAGCCCAATTTCACAACATCACTGTTTCACCAGGTTTAGTTGAATGACATGTATAGTAGAATGCATGCATGCATGTGTCTATTATATACATTTTAAACGATATCCTCTTAATATATCAGATTTATAAAACGAGCTATGCATTAGTTTTAGTTTTAAATAACCTTTTGATGAGATAAACTGAAAATAAAATCATCGCGTACTCTATTAAATTTCAATTTATTAATAGGATTAGGACTCTATGCAATTAAAACGTCTTACTAATTAAACAAAACAATGACAAAAAACAAAACTCCCGAAAAATGTTTTTATCACGCACACGTACGCCAACAGACTGAGGTGCAGTCTCGTCGGATATAACTTTCTAAATTATATACTGGTCGAATATAAAAGTCACGATATCAATTTACATTTCAACTAAGTGTATAATCTATGTTTAATATACATTTAAGGTAAAACTTATAACAGGTTATGATTAAACATAAGAAACAGGCTTATCATACATAATGAGCACATGGTCTTATGGAAATTTCCAAACGCAATGTCACCGTAGGTCTTCAATATATCACAAATTAAATCAAATAATTGTTACATGATTAAAACGTTAATGAATGCATATTAAATACAACGATGAATTAATTTTAAATACGACGCTGAATCAATATTACATACAACGCTGAATACATATTAAATACAAAACTGAATCAATATTAAATTCAACACTGAAACAATATTAAGTACAAAGCTAAATCAATAGTTAATACAACGCTGAATCAATATTACATACAACGCTGAATTAATATTAGCTACAACGCTGAATCGATATTAAATACAACGCTGAATCAATATTAAACACAACGCTGTATCGATATTAAATACAACGCTGAATCAATATTAAACACAATGCTGAATCGATATTAAATACAACGCTGAATCAATATTAAACACAATGCTGAATCGATATTAAATACAACGCTGAGTCAATATTAAACACAACGCTGAATCGATATTAAAAACAATGCTGAATCGATATTAGATATAACGCTGAATCAATATTAAACACAACGCTGAATCGATATTAAATACAACGCTAAACAATATTAAATACAACGCTGAATCAATATTAGATACTATGCTGAATCAATATTAGATACAACGCTGAATCAATATTCGATACAACGATTAAACAATATTAAATATACAACGTTGAATCGATATTAGATACAACGCTGAATCAAAAGTTTGAATCAGTATTATATACAACGCTGAAACAATATTAAATACAAGGCTGAATCAGTATTAGATACAACGCTGAATCAATTTTAAATACAACGCTGAAACAATAATAAATACAACGTTGAATCAATATATGATACAATGATGAATCAATATTAAATACAAAGCTGAATCAGTATTCGATACAGCGCTGAAACAATATTAAATAAACGTTGAATCATTATTTGATACAACGCTGAATCAATATTAAATACAACGCTGAATCTATAGTAAATACAACGCTGAATCAATATTAAATACAACGCTGAATCAATATTAGATACAACGTTGAATTAATAGTAAATACAACGCTGAATCTATATTAAATACAACGTTGTAGGTTTAAACAAACACTTATCAAATATTACCATATTGATGACTAATCTCCTGACACAAATGTATGTATACATTTTAAAATAAATAAAATAAAGACACATCATAGGTAATATCAAGCAACGAGATATAATGCAAAATGTATATTTATGAAAATTAGATATACAACTACAAAGCATGTTATAACTTACCCTAAGTGTTGAAGGGACATACCCCTCTATTGTGGCGTATAATGACGTTATGACCCAGATTATAAAGGCACCATCACAAAACGCGTGATTCTGCAAGTGGAATATATTCCATTCATTGAAACAAAACTGCTGAGTTCGGCTTGAGCACACGGAATGGCAGATAATTGTATCGATATTTCGCTATTATATAGAGAAACGCATTGTTGGCACATTGCGTAGCAGTATGTGTTGTTTTATTTATATATGATATCGATCCGTCATAAGTATCATCTTACAAACGTTATCGTGTTACCCCTTTGTCATCAGTTTTAACAGATGACAAGAAAGGCAAGACTCGACAACACAAACATAAACGGGATGACAATAGGGCTACCGTCTTGGAACGGTCTGTGGCAAAAAAAGCCGCTAGTGGTTTAAAGCAGGTTCTAGGGTGCACCAAACCTCACTCTTACCCTATTGCCATCCCAATAAAACGGGGCAGTGTAAATAAAGATATCCCCGCCAGGTTATATTCTCTAACACACAATGCAGAATTAAGAGGCAATATAAGTATAACACATAAAGGATCATGTAAATATGAATATAAAAACAAAAACCTAGAAAGCCACAAAGCAAATACTCAATAACTTGGCAGAAGCCAGAGCAACAAGAGAATAAACCATTAAGGGTACGACAAGACAATATTTAAGACAAACACTAGACGCTACCGTCCTTTCAGGATTTAGGTAGACGCATCTAGCCTGTATGTATCAGCCGGACATGTAGTATTGAAAATAAAGTGTCAGCTTGAATACTTTTGAATACTCATACTATACTTATCTATGTTATGGGTATTTGGACTTACTTTGAAATACTTAGTTATGTTAGTGACAGCATTAGTATAACGTAACTTTTGTGTACAACTTTGGCAACCGATAAAATGATATACTTATGCTTTTGTTGGTATACATTACGTATGCATTGATAAACAATTACATTTATTGAAAGCATATGGTATAATTTTCATTTTAGATATATATGCATGGTTCCAGTTTTCTTTTCAACAAACAACGTGATCTATTTCAGCGTTTAAGTGACGAACCCATGGTTTAGTACCAGACATTTAGACAAATATGGACTATGACACCACTATATGCATGATATAAACCTTGTAAAACTAAACAAATCAGAATTAAAAGGGTTGTTTTCAAATATGAAATGAAGCAGTTCATTTGACTATCTATTTTATTTAAGAAATAGAACATCATTTGCGGTGAATTATTGTGTAATATATCACGGTTTAGAGTTCAATTGTAAACAATAATTTCACGAGCCCGAAGAGTAATAATTTCACGAGCCCGAAGAGTGAGTGAAATTATTATTTACAATTAAACGACAAACCGCGATATATTACAAGATAATTAAATACAAGCTAATATCACGTTACTGTGTGATATTCCTTCGGCCTTGGGCCAATATGACAGTCCTTGGACCATTAACTGGGCCAATATGAAAACACTTACTTAATAACATCATAATATAGTTATTCTTAACAAATGCTGGGCGTATAATTCGCTGTGTTTTGACTTTAAACTGTATAACGTAATATTATAACACGTGCAGCGGTGATTCTATGTCGACTTGATTCTTATTATTAACTTACATGTTTCCAAATAAAAACGGTTTAAATCTTTATCAGCAGAAATCGTGAACAGTACCGGTATATTCTAAGAAATTATGAAACGTTTGAACGTTAATAGCCTATTTCCACATAAGCCATTTAATAATTAATGTGACATGACATTTTTAAAACCATCTTTTAATGTACTAGTGTAGGGTTTGTTTATTCTACAACAGTTTAAGCCTATATGGAAGTCACGAGTTTACAGGTTGAAGAATATATTTCTGATCTGTGCGACCTGAAAAAAACATACAGGGAGAGACGAGCTGTTGATCAGATAAAAATCCCTAATTTCAACTGAGTGTATAATGAAAAACAATACGCACTCATTATATTCAAACTGAGAATGAAATGAATAATCGTTTTTTTAACTAAATCAGTTACACATACATTAGTGATAGCATATGACAAAAAATAAATAATTTAAACGTACTTTGTTTTTCAACGAGTAATTTCCTTTTATAACTGTGATTTGTGGTGTGCCATTTGAACAACTTTATATATTTATATCATCTGATCCTCAAAGTAAATACAGATACGATAACCTTTTCCTTTTAGTCATATTCTTGAATATATCTCGTTTAGAATATTTGCAAACTAAACAGCATTATTGTAATCGAGACGCGTGGTCCACTTAAGTTATTGAACAAACTATGTCCGTACCGGTCACTATAACTCGTTGACCTCCTACATGTCCTATGCTTCTATTTATCTATGCCCGTGAATTAAAAATTGACAATCAACTGAAATTGATAGATCGACATTAGAGTTTTCAAATTTAGACTATATAGCGACAATAATGATAATGACGTTAGATATGATTGAATACCTTAACTGTTCGAGTATACGAGAAGCTATATGCACTACACGTTTCTTTCTCACTAACTGTTCGAGTATACGAGATGCTATATGCACATCAACAAGTCAACAGCTACACGTTTCTCACGAAGCAACAGTGTAAGACAAAATGTCATGAAATGAGCATCAAACCTAGACTAATATAGCGACAAGAATTATTTTTGCGAACACCACCAAGAAGGAGAAAGAAGAAAAATATGATGATGATGAAGGAGAAAGAAAAAGAAGAAGTGGAAGAATAAGAAGAAGAAGGAGAAAGTCAAAGAAAAAGTAGAAGAAGAATAAGAATATTACAACGATGATGATGATGATGATGATGATGATGAGGATGATGATGATGAAGAAGAAGAAGAAGAAAAAGAAGTAGAAGAAGAATATTACAACGATGATGATGATGATGATGATGATGATGATGATGATGAAGAAGAAGAAGAAAAAGAAGTAGAAGAAGAATATTACAACGATGATGATGATGATGATGATGATGATGATGATGAAGAAAAAGAAGAAGAAAAAGAAGAAGAAGAAGAAGAAGAAGAAGAAGAAGAAGAAGAAGAAGAAGAAGAAGAAGAAGAAGAAGAAGAAGAAGAAGAAGAAGAAGAAGAAGAAGAAGAAGAAGAAGGAGGAGGAGGAGGAGGAGGAAGAAAAAGAAGAAGAAGAAGAAGATGAAGAAGAAGAGGAAGAAGAAGAATAAGAAGAAGAAGAAGAAGAAGAAGAAGAAGAAATTGTATTGACTAATAATATTACTTAGATTTTCATCATATAAACACACATATACAAATACACTTTTAACACAATAACAATAAAATAATGTGGGGAAAAAAAAAGAAAAAAAGAAAAGATGAAAACACCATATAGTACTATTACAGAACACTTTTATCATAATATGCGTTGGATCTCCTTCTTAATATACAGTGATCACAAACATATATTATCGCTGATATTATTTTTTAAATACATTGCTTAAACCCAATACATTGTAATGGTTACGTGAATACTGTAACGGGATCACTTGGAATCAACGAACAAAGATATGAGAGAAAAGTAGCACACTCGGTTATATCGGTCTGCTCGTGTTTTAAACATATGTTATTGCCCTTTTTATTTAAAAGTATTAAAATGGGTCGGCCCACAAGTTCCGTCAACATTAGTTACGGCCCTTCCCAGTACAATTTTATTACAAAGAACAGTTTCAACGTTATGGCTATATACAGAAACGCAAAAGAAACGAATATTTTATATGGAGTCAAATTTAATAATAAAACATAACAAAATAATAATTTCATATCGGTATAATGAAAATTCCATATTCGTAGGTCAAACTTAACAAAATCACAATTAATTTCATATCACAGCCAAAAAATACTGATCGTTTAAAACTGACACCCGTCAACGGAAAAGTCACAAAATCAGTCAAATTTACCGATGATTCGTCTTGAAGTGGACACAGCAGTGCAAAAGCGGTCCCTCAGATGCCGGATCCTAATGCCGGGTCCTAATGAAATTGTCCTGACGGACGGTTGTTGCTCGCGGTATACCGGCAGCTGGTAAGGTTTCAATCTGTTCAGTGAGCTGGAAACGCTGCCAAAGTCTCGTAATTGTAGACTAATGGCAATTAAAATGGCGAACGACATCTTGTTGTCGTCTTCCAGCTTGGAACATACCAACGGCTTGGTTTCGTCGCCATTATTTATTTTTGTTTTTATGTCTTTTACAATGTGCATCAATCGCTATATTTCGACGTACTGACTGGTTCGATAACACCAGCTCACGGGGTCCACGTACCCTTTTTAACAACATGAAGTGAATCGTCACGCATCATTAATTTTATCGGGTAAATGTGCTAATTAGTTTTGGAATACGATTAGCAATCCGAATAATTTCCTTATTATTATTATTTTTGTGTTTTTGGGGAAACAAATCAAATATATAAAATATGCGTTTATTTTGCGTTTCAGTCGAGGGAAAAAATATGTAAAGTAGATATGCATAGAGGTTATAAATAACGTTTACACACATAGACGTAAACAGTGGTCACGATATTTACGAGGGCTGTTCAAATAATACGTGGACTTTTTCGATATCGCACTCATTTATAAAGGCAAAATTGTGGGCAAAAATACGCAAAAATTAAGTAGCATTGTCACTGGTATTCTAAAATTACAATTATGAAATTTTATGAATATTGAACTAGTAGAACTATGCTTTTAAGTTGAAATTGACGATGTCAGAAAAAATCACGGAGCACTAAAATGTTAATAAAATATTAAAGAATATGAAATTCTTAATAAAAAAAGTTCAATACAAAAAAAGAAATATAAAAAACATACAATTTTAAAATCTTAAATATTTTCTTCAAAATAAATATGTTTATAAATTAAGAATACCGATATATTTTCAATAAACATGTCTTTGGGAATGACTGCTATTTTTTCCCGTAAATATTTGAATAATTATGCTAATCTCGATCGAATTCGTATGATCTCTTTCCGAAGCTGTGATATACTTATAAAACATGATTATTCAACAATGCTGTCAAATATTTATTTAAGGCAAACCATGAATAATACAATAATCTAATTAAATAACAATGACAACTGTTAATTTTAGCATGTTTCATCATTTATAACGTTAAGATATTCTTGGTTTTCACGACGAAGCTATAGCACACAAAGACGTGCTCCGTGGCGGCCACAGTGGTGTTATAAAAACACGTATTTCTTGAAATCTGTTTCAAATAATTTTATAATATTTACTGATATGAAAGTGAAAATGTACACAATTATTGCTATATCATTTAATTTACTTGATTTAAAAAGTGTAATTACTATTAAAATTGTCCACGTATTATTTGAACGGCCCTCGTAGGTGAAAGAAACAGAAAAGAAAAGGAGGAGAAGGAGGAGGAGGAGGAGGAGGAGACGGAGGAGAAAAAGAAGAACAAAGACGAAGACGAAGAAGAAGTAGAAGAATAAAAAGAAGGAGAAGGAGGAGGAGGGAGGAGGAGGGAGGAAGAGAAGGAGGAGGACGAGAAGGAGAAGAAAAAGAAGAGAGGAGGAGCAGGAGGAAGCGGAGAAGAAGAAGAAGAAGAAGAAGAAGAAGAAGAAGAAGAAGAAGAAGAAGAAGAAGAAGAAGAAGAAGAAGAAGAAGAAGAACAAGAACAAGAACAAGAAGAAGAAGAAGAGAAGAAGAAGAAGAAGAAGAAGAAGAAGAAGAAGAAGAAGAAGAAGAAGAAGAAGAAGGAGATAAAATACTAAGGAAACTAAAATACTACATTTTTGGCACGTAACAATATTAAAGCGTTTTGTACTAACAGCAGTTTGAACAATTGCACTGTGTGGACTTGCCATGAAGTTTTCGAATAATTTAATTTTCTATTAGATAATATTTTCGTCAGGTATGGAACTACCGTTTATGGACAAATTATTGGTATCCCTACGGGTACGAACTGTGCAAACACTTGTGGCAGATTTGTTTTTATTTTTCTATGAAAGAGATTTCATGTTGAGTCTTCCACCAGATACCCAGTCAGATGTTATTGTAGCCTTACATGATACCTCTCGGAATCTGGATGACATATTGAACATTGACAACCCTTTCTTTTCTACTATGGTTATAAATAATATATATTATAAAGAACTATAACTTAACAAAGCTAATATGTCTGATACTAATGCTTCTTTTCTCGATTTACATCTCTCTATCGAAAATAGTGAAATAATTAGCAACATCTATGACAGGAGAGATGATTTTAATTTTGATATTGCTAATTATCCCCATTAAGAGCGGGTGTGAGCAACTTCTTATGGGGTCTATGTGTCTCAACTTATTCGTTTTTCTAGAGCTTGTACTCGAGTTGAGGACTTTAATATTCGTAATCTTTGTATAACTAAAAAGCTATCCCATCAGGGCTACCGTTACCATAAACTTCGTAAAACCTTTGCAAAATTGTCATCTGTTAACCCTGATCTTCCTTCCAAATGTAAAAGTAATTTAAGGACTCTTCTGTGGCAAGGACTATCACAACCATTGTTGTTCTACGGTGACGTTATTTACAAACTTCGTAAGATCAATGGTCATGATTACTTTCATACTATCTTTGTTAACTTATTAAAATATTTATCAAAAGAGCTTATGACCCTACCATTTTGCAACGTACTGCATGCTTGATGGTGGGCTCATTTACAGTTCGCCACTATGCTTTTCTCTTCAATAGTGCGATGACCAGACAGGCTGTGGACCCTATGATGACGTCTACCTAAAGCCCAAATGGACGGTGTCGTGTGATCTCTGTCTGCAATCTTGTCTTGTCGTGCCCACAATGGTTTATTCTCTTGTTGCTCTTGCTTCTGCCAAGTTGAGTACCTTCTTTGTGGCTTTCTAAGTTATAGTGTTTTTTGTATTTTTATATATACAAGCATCTTTGTGTTTTACTTATAGTGCATATTAATGCTACCTTGTTGGTTAGAGAATAGTTCATGGCGGGGATTTCTTACACTGTCCCGTTTTATTGTGTTGACAGTAGGGTAAGCGTTTGATGCACCCTTCAACCTCGTTTCAACCCACATCGGCCCTTTTTTGTCACTGACCGCTCCAAGGCGGTAGCCCTATTGTCAACCCTTTGTTTGTGTTTGTGACGTCACATGCCTTTATTCCTTATTAACATTGCTATTCATATTTGTCGTTTATCGTGTTTTGGGGTTTACGGCGTTTTGTGAAAACTGCCTTTCCTGTTCGACCTTTATACTTATTTTATACTTACTGTTATAGATTATATTGTAATAAGAGTACATAAGGTCAGTCCGAACGCAATTCTGAGTTGTTTTATTCACTAGTAAAAACACCCTTAGAAAAAAACATTTTCATTTTCTTATCACTAAAATCTGTATTGCCAACACACAATTCTGCTCATAGTCAGCTCATGAAAGCTTATACATATACGAAATAACACCTTTGCATCCTAGCCACCGCTTTCCCGTTGCATACCTTAAGGTAACAATGTTTGTGATCGACAGATCAGTAAGTAATAACATGACTAATTCGTGGTCGTGTCAACGGTTTACACACCACACACTACTAAATGAAAGTTATTGGAAATGACTATTAATGTTTTTAACGGGGTCCATTGGTAGCAAAGAAAACCAACACACAGGATAAGAGAATAGTAGAATACTAGGTTTTATTAAACATATTTACCAACTGAATGTTGTGCTATGTCCACAGTCATTTCATTATCAATCCAAAAATACCAACGTTTGTATGACCTTGACCCAAGGTTCAATGCCATACTTTGTGGGAATTGTGATGATTTTGTGTTTGTTGAATGTCCGCGTTCCTTGTTGAATCTGTTAATGTGAGGTACTACAAGGTGCAACTACTCTCACGCATATAAAGTCGGTATTCAACTTTAAAGTCGCAAAGACTTGCCTCAATCATCCCAAAGCATAGTTTAAACAGTTCGTAAACAGTTTCGAAATAATAATATTATCATCAAATGGAAATCAGACGATTTTGGATTTATGTGTCAGTTTCAAAAGTCACTATTAAAACGTAAATATTACATAGTAATATTACTCTTACAGGTTTGGAGTCGTTGAAGTAATGTGTCCTGGAACACCGATTTAGTCCGTGGAGTCCGTAGATATAGAACTGAATCGGCGTTGTTATGAGGCTAACAGCCCGCCTTATGTAGATTCACCACACTGCACCGACTTATGAATGAAGGAATGATGTTGTAGATGTAGATGTTGTAGATCTAGTTAGTTAATTAGTTTTGCAAGAAAACCAGTGATTATTGTTACGCAATTAGTATTAAATACTGAAAATTGGAAGCAAAACACACAAACAAGAGATATTAGTAGCAGACTCGGTTTTATTGAGTCAGTTCATGAGAGGTAATGTAAAGTGCAACATCTCTCAAGCCTCCTAGCACGGGGTTTATTCTACTTTAAAGCCACAAAGATTGAGCTTGATGATCCCAAAGGACAAGTACGTAATAACACTTAGACTACTGATTTGTAGTCGGGGCGACTTTTTACGGCCGCCACACAGCACTAAACAAACGCTAGTGTAAATGTCAATAAATACTGAAAATGGTATTCCTTGGTAGCAACAAACACAAACAAGAGATAAAAGCAGCAGGCTCGGTTCTATTGAGACTATTCATGAGAAGTAATGTAAAGTGCAACACCTCTCACGCCTCCTAGATAAGTCTGCCAAGTCACTGAGTACCTTCATTGTGGCTTTCTAGGCTATTGTCTTTTTGTATTATATTTACACGAGCATATTTGTGTTTTACTTATATTGCCTATTGATGCTGCCTTGTTGGTTAGAGATTATATCATGGCGGGGATTTCTTTATGTACACTGTCCTGTTTTAATGGGATGAAGTAGGGTAAGTGTGAGGTTTGGTGCACCCTAGAACCGGTTTAAACCCCCAGTGGCCTACTTTGCCACTGACCGTTCCAAGGCGGTAGCCTTATTGTCAATCCTTTTGTGTTTGTGATGTCGGTTGCTTTTATTATTACTTTTGCCTTCTTGTTTATCTGTTTGCGTGTTTGTTTCTGTGTTTTGTGGTTGACTGTCCTCCTTGAATGCTACTTTCCCTGTCCGATCTTTTTATATTTCTTTAAGCGACATTCTACTTTAAAGCCACGCTGTCTTTTTAGCTGTTGAATATCCTGTACGTTGATTATCATGCAGTGTGTTGTCTAAGTGTAGACGATGTAGTTTGAGTAGTGTGTTCTTATACGCGAAATATGAAATGACGAGTCGAGTGCTTAATGGGGCATGCAATGGATGGTCAGATGCAGAATTACTGAAAGATTAGATGAGAAGAAAGGTTATAGGACACATAGTTACGTTGTTAATTGTAGTTAAATTTGTCAAATTAACAGAACTACTACGACAGAAGAAACTTCACCATATACGACATAATGTGAAGTATTTAGAAGTATTAATCACCCATAAGATGTGTTGTCTGCTTTTTAATTTAATATTTTGACTTGTGTTGCGCAGGCTTCATCACTGCTGCTCCCAGCTGAATTCCATTTTGTTTATTTCGCTCTTCGGGGCATAGAATTTTGTTAGATACTGGGAATAATGACAGTAAAAGTAATATGTCCACCGCCATAAGCATGCCATCTTCGGGATAGTTACACTTTTGTACTATTGATTTTTATAAATACTGAGTTCTGCTCAACCCGGGGCTAGGAGCATGAACGGTAGCAAGCATATATCACCACCGTTCATGAACAGTCTTAGTCGAGACTGCAATATTTCGTATTTATCGTGTTCGGCCGATTCCAAAGGTTCACTCTCATACTCTTTCATGATGGTGACAATTTGGTGGTGAAGCTGTTCTTTGTTTCTGTGTTTGTGTTTGTTGCTGACTGTCGTTCTAGAATACTATTTTACCTGTTCGAATTTTATATCCATATTTCAACTAAAGACACGCCTGCACAACCGATTTAAATGCAGGTGTTGCAGCTTTAGGTAAGGGAAATATCCATCGTATATATATATAATTGACACGAATGAAGCCTATATGCGTGAACTATCATTAAAGTATGCGTGTTTATAGCCTGGCAATATTTTATGAAAAGTCCGCACTCTGCCATGTATTTTTGATATGAGAACCATATTTTAATTTGAATCTTGTATAAAATAAAATATAGTCAAAGAAATTTGGGTGAGTGCGATCAGTTAGTGTTTATGTGAACGGCGGGCAAAGAAAGGGACACGTTTTGATTTGGACAACATGTGTGTCACGCAATTTCATCTTGAACTATGACAACGATTTGATTATGTTCTGTGAATGTTACTTTTCCCGTTAGACCTACTTTAATTTATATTTTCCTACAGCTTTCAGAAATGAAAAAGGAATGTTGCTAGTTGTGTGTATAACAACTGGAAGGAATACAGACAGTTATCATTCTGTTTGTTTTTCGGAAGAACATGTGACGGAATTTTTTGAGTTCAGTTCATTGACATTCAATAAACTAAGTTTGTTTTTCTATCTGCGTAATTACAAGTAAGAGCTTAATATTTAATCTCTGTTGGGTTAGACCATCAACGTCAACAACCAGCAGGCAAGTACAAATAGTCATTTACTTTAAGTAGCGATTAGTCTAATCGTTGCTGCTGCTGAGGAAATCTAATAAACGGCTATACATAATTGAAACATCTGCTTAAACAATATTTGGTACTAAGTCAATAAATACAAACGGACATGACCGATGGAAGTCAGGCAATAACTGCCAGAATAATAACACATGACCCTTCTTGGAACTTTAAGGAAATTGCTGAACTATTTGCACGATGTCCACTCTGTATCGAAATATCGTCGTTAGTGCGTGCTTAAAGACACATTTCGAGCCTATTGCATTTGGGGATAGGGGGGTGGGTGGGGGGGGGGGGTGGTGGGGTGGAAGAGAATTTCTATAGGTAACTGTAAATCACTCTTAGCCAAACAATTTCATGAGCAAAGTGTGATATTCAATTTTTCTTCAGATTATGAGGCCCACCCAATAAAGCATGTGTGACCAGTACACATAATAACACATTAAAGAATGTTGTATATTTATTGTGTTGTGCTCCGATTTTTGGTCTAAAAACAATTAAGAAATACCAGATAAGTTTTGTATTCAAAAGCTAAATTATGAACATATATTTTTTCATTAAAGTAAATTACAAAGTGTTAAGCTATTCTTACCCTCAATATAGCAATGCTATACAAATAAAAAACTAAGAGCGGGCCTCAATTTATATACCTGAGTTGATCAGCCATGAAGCGTGCTGGCTGTAAATATTCAAGCTTCCCGTGCTTTTTCAATGACCAAGTAGCGTTGGGAAATGTGTCTTTAATGTTTGATTGGCCTATGGCAGTTAAACATATCGCGGAGTGAAAGCGACACTATTGTAGCTATATAAAAGAGTATGAGAGTGGACCTTTGAAAACGGCCGAACACGATAAATACGAAATATTGCAGCCTCGGTTTGATTGAGTTCATGAACGGTAGAGAAATATATTTGCTAGCGTTCACGCCCCCTAGCCCCGGGTTGAGAACTCGATATTCATTAAATGAGTAGTACAGAATTTTAACCACCCCGAAGATGGCGGTGGACATGCTATTTAAATGTCATTATTACATGTCCAGCCACGTATGGTCCCAGTATCTAACAAAAGTCTATGCCCCGAAGAGCGAAATAAACAAAATGGAATTTAGTTGGGAGCAGCGGTTATGAAGCCTGCGCATCACAAGTAACAGTCAAAATACTAAATTAAAAAGCAGATAACATATCCGATGGTTGGTTAAACAATACCCAGAGCCTTCATTGGCCGGAATATAGGAACCATCCATTCGAAATTTAAGTACGAAAATATAAATATTTGAAAATGTACCACCGATATCAAAATATATGTATCATATACGTATACTCAGCGATCTCGAAAATTAATTGAATTGAATTGGATTTTATAGTCGCCACAACAGCTAAGGTCATATGGCAACTTTCCAGCTTCTACTGGTGGAGGAATACCCCAGGTGCCCCTCCGGACAATTTTCGTGCACAAGCGGGCACCTGGGTAGAACCACCGACGTTCCGCAAGCCAGCTGGATAGCTTCCTCACATAAAGATTCCTAGGCCCCTGAGGGATTGAAGCTACAGCGGTGAGGGGCAAGTGATTGCAAGTCAGAGACTATAACCACTCGGCCACGGACGCCCCCTCTCCAAAATGAAAATAACAAATAATATACAGTAGTGTTGCCTTGAACCCTCGACTTACCTTCTTTAGGAAACTAATTAAGCGGACGTTAATTGACATCCCGTCAAGGTGGTAATGGAACGTGTCATGCCCAAGTTGCCATCGAAGACACTCCGTGGCATCGGTAAGGCTTTAATATGTTTAATATAATTTTAGGTCCAACGGGTTAACCACGTCAAACACATATATTTTCGTAAATTTCCTAGCTAACACGAATATATAATTATGATATACTATAAAACACTCTGAAACAAATTAACTTGGTTTATGCGATATCATTAATTACTTGAGCGATTTTATTTTGGTTTTCTAGGATTTGTTTTTATATTCATCAAATTTATATGATTATCGTTTTGTTGTACTTATCTTGCACGTTATTATTGCTGCCTAGTTTGTTATAAGATATAGCCTGGTGGGGAATTTTTATTTACACTCTCCCGTTTTTATTGAGACGATAATATGGTACACGTGAGGTTGGGTGCATCCAAGAAACCTTTATTTAAACTTCATCATACGTCAAGTCTTACATGTTAAAACTGTTCACTTTTTTCATCTAATCATTCAATGTAGACAATTATGTGTGCACGTAGTGCTGAAATATCATGAAATAAAATCACGCTTACTTAAAAAGTGTAATTGATAGTGAAGCTTTTAAGAAATTGATTTACGATCAAAATGGTCGTAAGTTGTTTTGTAAAACGGAGCCCTGGTTGCCTTTCTTGGCAACGGAGCGTTCCAAGGCGGCACCCCTCTTGTCATCCATTTTACGTTTATGATACACCTGTAAGCGTGCATTCGTACAATAAGTTTAAAATTGGGTTATCATAGTGAGTTTGTCAACTCAATTTAAATAAAATGTTTAAAAAGACAAAAGGCTATCTCGATTTTTGTAAAACCCGCTTCGTTCTGTTAGTTTTTCTTAGCCATTACGTGGTGCCGCCTAAATTCCATTAAGCGATGGGAAAGCAGGAGTTTATAACGGATATTTCGACAATAAAACACGTTTATAAACATTTTTTACTGAACAAAATGCAATAACCTCTTCGACATTACCTATTAAATGTTTTAATTTTACAATATGCAAACTGTTTATAATAAGTCGAAATTATGGTTTTATTTCATACCACAGTCAAGCCCGTTTTTGCTTCTTGGAGCAGGGTTGGATGGGGTATGGAATTTAATACTCGGACCACGTAATCCATAGTGTACCTTTGCAACTCATTGTTTATAATTATTTGAAAATTGCAATGCAAAGATGTTCCATATTATTAAGTTTTCATTTGCAACAATAATAAATTTAAACCTATGGCAGAATTACGAAGAAAATTAGGATACTTTTAATTGTATTACATTTTATTGATATAATTATGTATTTTATTTTATTACAGTTACGCACAGCATTGTTACACAATATTACATATACAAAACAATTCAGAAGAATAAAGCAAACACACGAATAACTAGCTTTATAAGTCGGTAGCCCTACTGTCAACCCGTTTGTGTTTATGATGTCTTATTTGGCTTTTTATTCATCTTAAAGTTGAACACATGAACCCAACACTTTAAAGTTTATCGCCGTGCAAACGCTTTCAGTTGAATAGGAAAGTTGATATTCTCTGTTAGACATCCTCAATTGGGGCTACTAAAAACCGTCGTAAAAGGTGATACTGTAAGCCGTTCAACATGTTCAAAGCAATCAGCAGTGAACAGCAGTCCAAATGTCATGTTTTAAAAGTAAATTATACCAATTATACGTAAAAATTAGATACTTGTTTCTTTTTCTTCTTTTAGGGCACTGTTCCCTAGATCCCTAAAAGTAGGCCTTGATCCCTGGATCCCTTACAGTAATTGCCAATGTTCCCCAGATCCCTAAAAATAAATGGCCATGTTTCCCAGATCCCCAAAACCTCTGAGAGGGCATCTCTTGCTTTTGTGATGTCTTATTTGGCTTTTTATTCATCTTAAAGTTGAACACATGAACACAACACTTTAAAGTTTATCGCCGTGCAAACGCTTTCAGTTGAACAGGAAAGTTGATATTCTCTGTTAGACATCCTCAGTGATGAGCAATTGGGGCTACTGAAAACCGTCGTAAACTGTGATACTGTAAGACGTTCAACATGTTCAAAGCAATCAGCAGTGAACAGCAGTCCAAATGTCATGTTTTAAAGGTAAATTATACCAATTATACGTAAAAATTAGATACTTGTTTCTTTTTCTTCTTTTAGGGCACTGTTCCCTAGATCCCTAAAAGTAGGCCTTTGATCCCTGGATCCCTTACAGTAATTGCCAATGTTCCCCAGATCCCTAAAAATAAATGGCCATGTTCCCCAGATCCCCAAAACCTCTGGGAGGGCATCTCTTGCGTTTGTGATGTCTTATTTGGCCTTTTATTCATTTTTAAATGTGTTCTTTGTTGTTGTGGGTGTTTGTGGTTGACTATCGTCCTTGAATGCTACGTTTCCTTTTCGGTGTTCATATCTACTTTTAATAGTCACTATAGAAATATTAAATTCAGTATTGATTTTACAACTGGGTTAATAGCAAATTGAGCACGAACAAATGGAAAAAAAATATAGATTAGTTAACATAATCAATTATGTAAATATTAACTGTTCTCTAGAATCAACAAAACGTAAGGAAGAATTGCTAATAATTTCATTTTGCACTTAATAGTGTCATGTTATATGCATTCAGGTTTAGATGTAACATAAAATAAAGTGGTGTAATATTAATGCTTGAAAACTACTTAAAGAGTGCATTATTTTCTTTTAGAGGGTAACTTAATCTGTTTAATTGCTTAACAAAACAGAACAGAAAATAATGTATTATGTATTCCAATTAAATTTTACAGTGTTCGTTATCCACAAAATCATACATACAAATTCCGTAAATATACTGAAAGGAAAAAGAAACGCAGGGTGCGCATTTCCGCTATATATTGTATGTTTAATATGCTACTGCTAATCGAATGGTACAGGGTGACATTAGGCCTGTCCTTTTAAACAGCACTGAACACACCAATGGTTACTCCTTTAAAGTTTCATTATCGTCAGAATGCGCATTTGGCTCAAGCAGGTGAGCAAACTTAGGCTTTAAATGTTGCAGTCACTTAACATTAAATACAGTACTGAACTGGCTCAATTTTTCAAAGAGGAACTTCAGCATTTATGAATTTCTTGTTACAACGTGTACTGTGATTAAAACGTCTACAACATCACAGTTGTGTCCTTTCTCTAACTAACTGCACTTTTTTATTTACAAAACATCTTGGGATTTCCTTGGAATATATATGGAATTAAGTGTGCAGTATATGCAATATATAGCGGAAATACGCACCCTGCGTTTCTTTTTCCTTTTAGTATAAGTATGGTGTATGACAATACATTCAGAAGTAAGATGTATACTATTCGTTACCATATATATATATAATAAACATTGGATGAACTGCTAGTAACAATTGCATTAGTCTTATTGAAACTGACTCTTATCACAATATTAACGTTTTCCGGCCATGTTTTGTTTCACAAACATGTTTATGTCTATTTAAATCGTAATCAATACACAACAATAAATATTTTAGTGAAACGCGAGAATAAGATTGTATTTGATGACGTAGAAATTTTTGAACAGGTAAATTAATCCACAGCTAAATGTATTTATCAATTGTGCAGCTATACAATTCAGATAAACCTCATTTCCCCTTGCAGTCACGCTGTGGTAAAAGGTGTATCTACGTCATGCAAATAATACTTATTTTTACATACGTACATAGCGGATTTAAATATATGTTTCTCCCCGAGACCATCAAGAAATGTTCATATGATGTTTAAGAGTTAATTTTTTGTTAATTGAGAATATTATAAAAAGGGTGGCCATTCATCTTTAAGTAAGGAGTTACACTCAAACAGGAAAACCAAATTTGCTTACAAGTTAGTTAGTTCACAATTAAGTATTATTATTGTTTAAACTATGCATACCAAGCAACATGTTTTTTATTGATACCTTGACTTAGCATGAGTATGTCTGATTTGTTATTACATACTATGTATATATTGTTATTACATACTATGTATATAGTGTTATTGCATACTATGTATATATCTTTATTACATACTATGTATATATTGTTATTACATATTATGTATATATTGTTATTACATACTATGTATATATTGTTATTACATACCATGTATATAGTGTAATTACATACTATGTATATATTGTTATTACATACTATGTATATAATGTTATTACATACTATGTATATAGTGTTATTACATACTATGTATATATTGTTATTACATACTATGTATATAGTGTTATTACATACTATGTATATATTTTTATTACATACTATGTATATATCTTTATTACATACTATGTATATAGTGTTATTACATATTATGTATATAGTGTTATTACATACTATGTATATAGTGTTATTACATACTATGTATATAGTGTTAATACATACTATGTAAATAGTGTTATTACATACTATGTATATATTGTTATTACATACTATGTATATAGTGTTATTACATACTATGTATATAGTGTTATTACATACTATGTATATATCTTTATTACATACTATGTATATAGTGTTATTACATATTATGTATATAGTGTTATTACATACTATGTATATAGTGTTATTACATACTATGTATATATCTTTATTACATACTATGTATATAGTGTTATTACATACTATGTATATAGTGTTATTACATACTATGTAAATAGTGTTATTACAATGTATATATCTTTATTACATACTATGTATATAGTGTTATTACATACTATGTATATAGTGTTATTACATACTATGTATATAGTGTTATTACATACTATGTATATAGTGTTATTACATACTATGTATATATTGTTATTACATACTATGTATATATTGTTATTACATACTATGTATATAGTGTTATTACATACTATGTATATATTGTTATTACATACTATGTATATATCTTTATTACATACTATGTATATATTGTTATTACATATTATGTATATAGTGTTATTACATACTATGTATATATCTTTATTACATACTATGTATATATTGTTATTAAATACTATGTATATATCTTTATTACATACTATGTATATATTGTTATTACAGACTATGTATATATCTTTATTACATACTATGTATATATTGTTATTACATACTATGTATATTTCTGTAGAAACGCTTTAAATACAATGTTCTTAAATCTGAAAAAAGGGACAGTTATGAACCATAAGATACTCGTCTTTTACTTCATAACAAATATGAGCTTAACCAGATTTTGGGTAATATGGTTTAAACAGGATAATTTTTTCTCACTAGGCGGCGCTAATTGTGCTCTCGACCATTTGGTTAACATGGATAGCATTTTTTACGAAGACAGAGTTTAAATGGTGTTTAATATTAGACATGCTAATTGTTCGCGACGTCAGTGTATAGTATATCTTTAGTTGCACAGTCGATGTGTTAGCTTTGATTTTCGATTTTTGATTTTAATCTGACTAAATAGTAAATAGTGTTTCATGCCGGAATCATACCCTTTCTCTTATTCATGCAGCAGAAAGGTAAGCATGATGCATTCGAATGGTTGTTGGATAATAGGAAGTTCCAGATAGTGTAAAACTGATATAAACTACGCAATCCGGGTAGGGCGAGAATCCGAGGTAAATCACGTTTTCGCGACCTTTTATAATACTAAACAAACGCTAAGTTTGCGCGAGATTCTCTATTCCGTCTCCTCTTGCAATCCTCGTAATCGCGAGGAAGTGAGATTAATATCGCATTATTGTCACTATCGTGAGATAGGAACAAAGTCCGTAGCCTACATTCATGTGTAATGTTTGCGAATTTGTGTGGACATTACTGTTAAAGATTTATTTTGCTGGAAAATACTTCCTAATACTGACTCATCAATTTGGGCGGGAAAAACAACAACAGGGCAATAGCGAGGTGGTGTACACAAACAAACTACTTAAACAAACTAGTACGCCGTTTTACTTACTGGCCTTTCCAAGTCGGTAATCTTGTCATCACCACCCGTAATGCTGTTTATTGTCTTGTTTATTGACTATTTAATTTGTTCATTAGATTTATTTATTTACACTTTTCATATATTTTTTTATAATAATACTCAGTATATGAAATTAATAATTTGAGTAAGTCACAACTTGCGTATAACATACGTGTTTTACATACTTTGAACTGAATGCTATAATACAGTTGCAGGCATGTATACTGAAACGCAAAAGAAACGCAACACGTGAATTTCCGCTATATATTGTATATACTGCACACTTAATAGACCTTTCTTTTGCGTTTCAGTCTATATTCGTAATCGGGGAAATGAGCATAATTTTAAACGTTACTGTGACAAACATTGATCGCAAACACCGTTAATTGATACATCTATTTTAGCACATTGTTGAATAGGTGCAGTCACCTTAGAGACTGTATTCAAATCACTTTCTCTTTTGTAGTCGTGTCTTTATTTGTATCATGATGTTGACCAGCTCATGGCGAAATTACTCGAATATTTGAGCTTCTGATTTACAGTGGAACGTTCTGACCACTAAGCTATGGCGACTTCTTGAGAATATTGTATATTTGGTAACATATATTAATCACGTGGTCCGATTAATAACTTCCACACCCCATCCAACCCATTCTCCAAAAGTGCGCAAACGGGTTTGGCAGGGGTATGAAATAAAACCTTAATTTCGGCTTACAAAAAGTGCATATTGTAAAATTAAAACATTTAATAGGTTATTTAAAACCTTTTTATCTCATTTTTTCAGGAAAAATGTTTTAACGTGTTTTATTGTCGATTTATCCGTTTTAAACACCTGCTTATATAAGCTTTCTCATCGCTTAATGGAATTAAGACGGGACCACGTAATGATGATGCAAACTCACTTAACATATTTGAAGGACGCTCAAGATGTATCAGTATACATTCCATCATATCGCACATGCAAATAACCATGCGTGGTGTTATACTATTCATTATCAGTTTAACTAAAATTCCTTCTCAAATCTTTGATCTCGATTTATTTTCATTTAGAGAATACGTTTGTTTGGTATACAAACAGCCGCCTATTGTTTAGCCATATATCATGTGTATAAACAGTCACCTATTGTTTAGCCAAGCCACACTGTTGACTATAGTGTTAATGATGTACAGGAATCAATATTTTACTTGAAGAAACCTGGTAATTGAAACCACTTTATCATGCAGATATGCACTTTTCTGCCTAATAAAGGGGTGACCTAATATTTTTTTCTTTATTAGGCACTGACCAATAGAGCAAATCGATGCGGAATCCCTCGGCGTTTATTATACGTACGGCGTCCTTGATAAGCGTAACATTCTGAGAAATAGGTCATAATAGTATTTCATACAGAAAATGTCGATACTCTACATGATAAATAGAATAATATGTCAGTTCCTTTTACTATCAAGTTTATTAGGCTCGGCACGAAAACGAAGAATAGCTCGGCAGAGCCTCGCCATTCTTCGTTTTCTAAGCATCGCCTAATAAACTTGATAGTATAATATTCTCTATGTCTGTCTTCAGTTCGAACCATAAATCAAGATGTGTATCTCTCTGCTAGACTAACGCTTGCTAATGCTAATGATCATAATGCATGGGTTAACATCACTTATTTGGGATGCTTTAAGATTTATGGATTAGTATGACACTGTTTACGGATACAATAACCCCTTATTTATAATATGCCTTTTAAAAAAGGAGGGGTTTCTTCGCTCAGGGCTTTCTTTTCTGAGATACAAGAGATCAGTAATCATGTGTGAGCGATAATGTCTTTGTATTATTATGCTGTTGTAAATATCAATATATTCGCAGTTATTAGTGACCTTAAATGAGTAGAGAAATAGACCCAATCTTCGTAGTGAGATAGCTAGAAAACATGTCACTCTCTGAGTGAGCCTCTAATTTGAAATCAAAATCGCCCAAAACATCAATTTCGCCTTCGTCCACCATTGTACTTTTTGTAGCATTTTTAGACTCTTAAGATAGTTATAGTTTCGCAATAAACATGTATCTACTAATTGTGTAGAAATATATCATTAAGTTTTATTTTTCAAATAATAAATTCGGTTCATATGGTCACCAATAAGAAGCCGAAAGGGAGCAAGTGTAGCTGTTTCTAAATGGTAATGATTTCTCGTTATGACCGCTATCCATGTAAGTGTTTACAACAGGTTAATCGATAGTCTCTATATAGGTCACGCGTTTGATCATGATGAGCGTTTCAAGTAAAGTCTGCATGAAAGAGTGGTGTAAAGGTAGGGAAAAAGGTTCGGTAAACACTAAACCTCATTATCAGTAAATCAAATGATCATGTACGGCTCAAATAAAATCTTGTTTTGTGATTTGATTTAAAAAAACATATATTATTGCCATATATGTACAAGTACAATGCAATCGGGTCGGGCCACAAGTGCTACCCACATTAGTTACGGCCCTTCCCTACAATGTAGTTTTTAACAAATATAATGAATGACAATTGCTATTAACACGTATCAATAAACTGGATCAACTACAACTTGATATGTAGTAGAAGATGCTAAGATAATAAGAAAATAGAAAAAAAAGAATTAAAGAAAAAGTAGAAGTGGAAGAAAGAATAATGCAACACATTTAACATTGCTCGGGTTGACATGGTTGACTAGACAGATAAAATGTAATGGCAAACTTAAGTAAATCGATGACTATCTCTAATAAAATTTTGAACAGAATTAAAAATCAAACCATTTTCTTGTGTTGTAAGATCTAATCTTCCAAACAATAATGTATTTGAGCTTAAAGGATGAAACGAACGTGTTGACTGGAAAAGTTCGAGCCTTTCAACATTGAATTGCATACATTTAAAGAAGAAATGATTTGCATCTTCATTACCCTGACCGCAAATGCATTGAGGCGATTCGCGTAAATGATTTTGAAAAAGGTCATTATTGAGATTACTACATGAATTTCTTATCCTAGCATGCATAACAGAAAAAAAACGTACACCAGAGAAAAAAAACGTGTTTTGTGATTAAATTACATATTTATTGAAATATATCTAAAACTTTTAACACGACTAACCCTGTTTGAACTAATATTCCTAAGCCGATTACAACAACAACAACCCCAGTCGTCGCGTTGACCAGTCTATAATTAAGACGAAGCTAGCATGAGGCTCTATTAACAACAAGCGTTCATTTCATATGACACTAAAACACATTTTGATCGTTTTCAATGCATTTTGAGTGACACCGATGACTCTTCCCAATCGCCTCAAGTGCCCATTATAAAGTTAACAAGGAGCATCGCCGGTCGGTGCAGACGCTCGACTTTCAAGGTCTTGTTTATTTATTTGGAACACTATTTTGAAGGACATACATTTGCTTCGTTAACCATTGCTGCAGGTATACAAGGGGCCATACTTTGGATAAACTAAAAGCATATATAATCTTGCTGCATTACGTGGTCGAGTTTTAACTTTCATACCCCATCCAACCCTTTCTCCTAGAAGCGAAAACGGTGTTGTCTGGGGTATGATTTAGAAAGTTTGGACATTGTAAAATTAAAACTTTTAATTAAGGGTTTAGTGTCTTTTTGTGTGTGTTCGTTTGGGTATGAACTGTCAGTTGCCAATCACTTAGCTCATAATGTCCGAACACACAACAAATTACACTAAACCCTTATAATTGCCATCCACGAACGTTTCTGTCAGTATTAAATACTGTTTATTTATTTCAAAATATGCATTTATAAGCAAGATCTCATTTATTCCGAAACACGCGTAAGAAAATTTTACCATAAAAGAGTGGCTATTTTAAGATTATTTTCGGAAAATACCTATGACATCACAGCAAACAAACCTTGAACTTACCTAAGAAATCCGTCATTTTAGTTTTAAACTGACGAGAATTTTAAAGTAGTTGCAGATGGTAAACATGGATTTTACCGATAACATGTCATTCAAAAAGGTTCTTTCGACAGAAAGATCACTGTGTTTCATCTCGGACATTTTGCGTGAACAGCGTGTTGTTGTTCTTTATGGGTGTTTTCACGCAAAACATGTCAACTGTCTGTGGTTTCATTGGTTTATTCGCTATAATCAATAAGGACGTTTCACAATGTTGTACCACACAGAGAAAAAAAATCAATATAAAAACGATACTACCGGTAATTCAACGAATTTGATATAAGATATACAGAATTTGGTCAACATAAACTTTTTAGTGACTTAAGAAGTTTGTGAAGCACTCATCTTCCTATTAGATTTGGAACGACCGTTTATAGACAAATTGTTGGTATCTCTATGGCTACGAACTGTGCACCCCTTGTCGCAGATTTGTTTTTATATTGCTATGAAAGAGATTTCATGTTGAGTCTTTCACCAGATACCCAGGAAGATGTTATTGAGGCCTTTAATGACACCTCTCGGTATCTGGATTACATATTAAACATTGTCAACCCTTTCTTTTCTACTAAGGTTAATAATATTAACCCTAAAGAACTTCAACTTAACACAGCTAATATTTCTGATACTAACGCTTCTTTTCTTGATTTACATCTCTCCAATGAAAATGGTGAAATAATTAGAAAAATATATCACAAGAGAGATGATATTAATTTTGATATTGTTAATTATTCCCATTTAGATGAGGATGTTCCCCAAGCAACTTCTTATGGGGTCTATGTGTCTATGTAACTAATTCGTTTTTCTAGAGCTTGTGAGTTGAGTACTTTACTATTCGTAATTTTTGTATAAATAAAAAGCTACTCCATCAGTGTTATCGTTACCATAAACTTCGCAAAACCTTTGCAAAATTTTGTTATCGTAACCCTGATCTTCTTTCCAAATATAAAAGTAACCTGACTTCTATAGTGACGTGATTTACAAACTTCGTAAGATCCCTGGTCATTATCATTTTCATCCTATCTTTTTTAAACTTGTTAAAAGGTTTATCAAAAGAGATTATGCCCCTATCATTTTGCAACGCACTGCATGCTTGGTGGTGGATCCATTTACAGTTCGCCACTATGCTTTCCTCTTTGATTCCGCGATGACCGGACAGGCTGTGGATCCTATGATGACGTCTACCTAAAGCCCAAAAAGACGGTGACGTTTGATCTTTGTCTGCTGTCTTGTCTTGTCATGCCCGCAATGGTTTATTCTCTTGTTGCTCTGGCTTCTGCCAAGTCATCGAGTACCTTCTAATGTGGCTTTCTAGGCTATTGATTTTTGTATTTATATATACACGAGCATCTTTGTGTATATACACGAGCATCTTTGTGTTTTACTTATATTGCCTATTAATGCTGCCTTGTTGGTTAGAGAATAGTTCATGGCGGGGATTTCTTTATTTACACTGTCCCGTTTTATTGGGTTGACAGTAGTGTAAGTGTGAGGTTTGGTGAACCCTAGAACCTGGTTTTAACCCCCAGCGGCCTTCTTTGCCACTGACATTTTCCAAGGCGGTAGCCCTATTGTGAACCCTTTTGTGTTTGTGATGTTTTATATCGCCTTTTATTCATGTTTAAAGTTGTTCTTTGTTTAAGTGTGTGTTTGTGGTTGACTGTCGTCCTTGAATGCTGCTTTTCCTGTTCGATTTTTTTTATCTATATTTAGGAGTGATAATTTTCCTGGTTTTCATGCATGTGGATGTCGAATCACGTACAAATTAAACCAATTTCATTAAAATTTTGCGTGATTCAACATTCTTTACACAGGCATAAAATTACAAAAATTGAATAATTTTACACGAATTTTAATCATATTTTTCTGTGATGTTTTTTTTAATTCACACAATAGTTTTAATAATGCCACGCAACATCAGGCTGATTCCTGAAACACATGACATCACGTTCGTTAGAAAAGAAGCGTTAGATTCACACGTTTTATCAAGGTATTTTTGTATTTCTATATCATAAAATGGAAATTTATAGAGTCATTTTAGAATAGAAAACAACAAGTTTCTCCGTCAAATCTTCAGGTTCGACGGCTTTCAAGTCTACTTCCATCTCTTTCTCGATGCATCTTTCTGAAAACTTGAAATTAATGGGTAACTTTGAAACACTTTTTAATTTTATACTTTAGGAAATCATCATTTGGATTGATTGTTTTTTCATTGCATATTGGGGCCTTTTAAAAGAGTACATTTGATCGTAGATGACAAGCATATAATTGTTGGAAGACATTTTCTGGTGTGGTTTAAAGAACGAAGTACCTGGCGTGGAAAAATCGTCAAATAAACGATACTGTCTTTTCAAAGGTTACAACGAAATACCCATTATATTAAAAGATTTACAGTTGCATTCGCAAACTTCCTGTAGTGTAGTGGAAACACACATATCATTTATCGGTATGAGACCTTGGTATGAATCCAGGCAGGTAGCCAATTACTTGCAACTTTAATTTCTTGCACATTGTACATTTTGTCGGTTGTAATAAACACAAAAAAACACACTGAAATTAACAATATTTCTTTAAAAAAGTTTAAAAAAGGTCAATATTTCTTTTCTTCTGTCGATAGAACCATACATGTATCAACCTCATCAAAAGGCAATAATTGTATAATATATTTACGTTAGAAAAAGAGATTGCCACCTCTTAATGTGTTAAATCCCCATTGGCAGTTTTTTTTGGTTGATTCTACCCTTTCCTAGTCACCCACTATAGCATATTTTAGTTCATTCTGTGAAATAAACGTCTCGTCAAAAAAAGCTGGGTCAATTTCAACCACTTTCTCATCCTCAAATAAAGAGCTTGACCGCTGCGTTTTCTTCCAAAAGGTTCAGATATAATTGAAAAAAAGATCGCGAACTATATTGTAAAAATGAAAACAGCATATATGTTGACAAAAACGTTTTCATTCTGGTAGCATTTGGTCGACAAACTTCGTAAATATTAAAGAAAATATAACACTGTCCTATCGTTTTCAGGTTTTTACAGTGAGCGTTTATAACGTCACGTGACGCGTTCTATTTATAGCCGGGAAGTTCCCAGTCATGAATCATGATATTCTATTTATATGAATGTAGTTCCTCGGACAGTTCATTCAAAAATGCTAACAGTGCTGTCAAATGGGAAAAGCCAAAATACATGATAAGAATACTGATTGCAATTATTAGGTAATTTTAAACAGGTTTACGTATCTTATTTGTTTCAGTAAAATATGTTTTGAAACATGTTTTATTGTCAAAATATCCGTTTGAAAAGCCTGCTAATATCATCTTTCCCAAACGGCTTAATGAAATTAAGGCGGGACCGTGTAATGGTAGGATGTTTTCTAAAGATGCCGAATATATGTGTGAAGTTTCATTATATTATGTATAGTAGTCTCGGACATACCAACTTACGTACAAACTTTAACCAAATTTTCTAAGTATAACACAGGGCCATAGTTTAAAAGCATGAGTTATAGAAGTTGAATGTATGGCGTTGTCTAAAGATGCTGAAAACATGTGTGAAGTTTCAGTCCATTATTTAAACAGTTTTAGAGATACAAGCTTAGTTACAAACGTTAACCACATTTTCGAAGTATAAAAGTGAACATAATTTTCTTAAAATAAAAGCATGAGTTTTAAAACCTGGCTGTATACGGTCTAATGATCGCCGAACAAGTGTGACATTTCAATTCATTATGTAAAGCAGTTTCTTAGATACAACCTTACATACAAACTTTAACCAGAAAATAAACGTATGAGTGTGTATAGCCTAGCTGTATGATGTTGTCCTATGATGCCAAAGACATGTGTGAAGTTTCAATCCATTATGCAGTGATTTCGTAGATATAATATAAAAGGTTAACCTTACGCAGATGCAGTCCACGCAGAAGACGATCAAATGATGACAGTAGCATTTTTTTCTTCGGAAACACCTCTAGAATCTCACATGAAAGCTCACGGACCTGGAGAAAAAAGGAAAACAGAAAATAATTCAGATATTTTCACAATTGTAGGATTCTTTTAAATTGATAAAGAGGTTTTTCTTTGCTTTATCATACATCTGCAGTGTACAAGACTGGTGATACAGAATATCCCATGTTGATATGCATTTATCAGATAGCTAGTGTATGAATTTGGTATTTTCAAAGGGGTCACATACATATGAGCGAGGAAACTGGAACTGACTAATGTTTGTATTTTATTGTTTTATATTACAGGTCTTGGCTGTCGCAAAGATACTAAACCAAAAGCAAGGTCTATTAGTCAGCTTTGATAGCTCAAGTGTTGGGAAATGCTATACAATAACCCTATGGGAAATGTAAATGTGGTGAGAGACCTGAAATGAAAGGTACCCTATGTTTTGGTACCCTGTGTTTTTAGCAATAGTAAGTATTCTAAAAAACATTCAAACTTAGTGTTTTTAAGATTTGTTTTGTATTAAGTTAATCAATTTACTTCGCTTTATTTACAAGTCACTAATCCCTTTACGACATTACTGACAATGACTTTAGAACATCAAAAAAAAGGAATACATTATATATATCGGTGATTTTCGTTATGAGGTTGCGAACAATGAAATATCAATGCCATCTGAATAATTCATTATAATGCTTGAAGCAAACGATAAATAAACGGATATGGGAGTGTGATCAATCATTTCAAAACAGTCACGATGTAATTTATTCATGTATCCGTTACCAGTTATAGCATTTGAACTAGGGCAAATTCGATGAGTTGGGAGGACGGGAATGGGGACGGTACACATATGTATTCGCATTTTGCTGTCACGTTTACATGCTAGGCAACCTCTATATAACAAATATTAACTGAATTATAAGAAGGTCGGGTAACAAAAAAGAGATAGAATACAAATTAATTTATTACAAATTGAAGGCAAAAACTGTGGATGTAATGTTAAATAGAGATTATTTAACTGCTGGGATCGATTATAGGGAAATCCTTCACGAGTGGTAGACGTGTGGTTCTTTTCACGAACGAGCGCACGCGAGTGAGTGAAAAAACAAAGCACGTCTACCATCAAGTGAAGGATTACCCAATAATTGATCCCAGCAGTTAAATAATCTAGTTATTACATTTTAAATTACGTTTTTGCAAACAAATATTCGCTTTATTGAACGTTATCGGCGGATGACGTCGACGTCAGCCACACTTTTTGACGTCACGACTCAACGTCGCAACGTTAGTTATTATCATGTTCTAACTTAGCAACTTTAGTTATTGTGTTCTGAGTTAGTTATTAATATTTAGCGATTATGAATATTCTTGCACTGAGAAATCCCGATCTTTCACGCATAGAAATGTAATAAAAAGGTATATTGACCTTGAAAACGTATATTGACTTTTGTATATTGACCTGTGAAAAATAAGTATGAAAAATTCAATTTCCATGAATATTCAAAATTCAAAATTTCAAAATTTCAAAATTTCAAAATTCAAAATTTCAAAATTCAAAATTCAAAATTTCAAAATTCAAAATAAAATTTCAAAATTCAAATATTCAAAATTTCAAAATTCAAAATTCCAAAATTCAAAATTCAGAATTTCAAAATTCGAAAATTTCAAAAATCGAAAATTTCAAAATTCTAAATTCAAAATTCAAAACTCAAAATTTCAGAATTCCGAAATTTCAAATTTCAAACTTCCATGAATAATTTGATTTAATAATAAAATAATTGTTGCCTTTTAAGTTCGGTCGATATATAGTCAAGAATATATATTACTGAATGTATTTTTCTGGTTCTTTAATATACTTTTGAGGACAGACAGATTATGCCCCGTCTGCGAATGCCGGTAAATAGCTATTCATAGCTAATGTTATTTTTTTAAATGCTTATTCGACAGTAAATAAAGTTTAAATTGAAATTGAATTGAACTGTATAATACATATGGACCTAACAGTGTTATTTAATGGACATGTCTAAAATCACATAATTAGGAGACAGACAATTTTATCCCTCAAACATGAAATTCGCTCTTTGGAACCATTTAACATATGAATTTATACCAAGACATAAATTAACTACATAAACATATTGATCAAGGGAGCCTAAAGGGGATTTGTTTTTGTAAAAGAATAACATACATAAATAAGTATAATGTACTTACCAGCAAATATTCCCATACTATATATCTTCTGTTGATACCAGTATCCTAAGCATAGTTGGTTTCACTTTTCAAAATATTTCCAATACAACCAAATCCCTGAAAAAGTGATCTTTCTAAATAATCCGTTAGTCAATCACAAAATAAATATGTGTTTCTCGCAGTATTTTATGTTTATTCCTTTAGGCCTTTTGACATTAAAATGTTACAGCATAAATACAACTTCTATCCCAGTTTAGAATGTTTCTGACTAAATTCAAATCCTGTTCTCAAAATGAGGCATTTCCGTTAAAAGGTCATCACACTGACCTAAGGGAGTATCTGATTACAGGTCGGATTGGCTCAACGTATTTCATGATGAGGACATTGGCACTCTCATGTTACTGGCTTATAAATGCTCTCCAATATAAGCTTCACATATAAGTGGCATATAAATGAGTTATATGTGTCCGTGAGCTGAACATATAAGCCACTTACACATAGATATTAAGTGATTTATACGCTTAACTGTATTACTGTTGCAATTAAATTAAAATATAATAATTTGAAACATCGTTGCATTGCAATTTTCAAACAATTATAAATAATGAGTTGCAAAGTTACAAATTGTGTAGAAAAACTAACGGGACTAGCGTGCTTTACAAAAAGTGTCCTTTTATACGTTTTATTTAAATTGAGTTTTTAAGAAAATAAAATGTGACGATGGGTTCCATGAAAAAACTCACAATGATAACCCATCTTAAACTTCTTTTACAAATGTACTCACAAGTATACCAGATGACAATAGGAGTACCGACTTGGAACGCTCCGTCGCCACGAAAGGCCACTGGGTGTTTACATAAAGGTTTTAGGGTAAACCAAACCTCACGTTTGCCCTATGTCTTCTCAATGAAACGGGAAAGTGTAAATAAAAACTCCTCACAAGGCTATATCCTATAAGAAACTAAGCATCATTACTAATATGCACTATAAGTAAAACAAAACGATAATCATGATGATGAATATACAGAAAGCCAAAATAAAAACACACACGCAAATAATGATATTGCAGAAGATAATTATGTTACTGATAATTATATAATATAAGATATATATTCGTTTTAGCTAGGATATTTACGAAAAAATATGTGGATGACGTGGATAACCAGTTGGACTTAAACACCGGAGAAACCATATTTAATTTAAAGCCTCACCACTGAGTGTCTTCGATGGGATCATGGTCATGACACGTTCTCTTGGAATACCCGCGATTGAATATCCGTAATGGGGATGATGATTTTATATATAAATATATATATATATATATATATAAACAGACATACATATTGCCGTTTGTCCCTTAACCTTCGTTTAGTTATTTGCCTAAAAGTTGAAAATTAAGTCGAGGGTTCAAGGAAACACTGTTATATCAAATGTGTTATTTTCATATAATTAGTTGCATGACGGTTGTGTTGACCCTCGACGTAGAGCGGAAGGAAACGGTCTCATTAATAATAGTATATCGAGAGATCAATACCACAATAATGTACCTTTATGTACAATTGTTATACAATTACACTAGTTTCGCATTAACTTCACGATATATTTATACTGTGAGGCTAATTGACACTTAGCACACAGTAACCATGGTAACGACGGTTTTACGATACAGTGTGGACATCGTGCAAATAGTTCCGCAAGTTCCTTATCGTTCTAAAAAGGGTCATGTGCTATTATTCTGGAAGCTGTTGCCTGTCTTTCATCGGTCATGGCCGTTTTAATTCATTGACTTAATACTCTATCGTGTTTAAGCAGATGTTTCAATTACGTATTGTCGTTTATTAGATTCGATTCTCTCTACCGCAATGCTAATACTAATCTTTAATAGTAAAGGTCAATTTCACTTGTATGTTGGCTGTTGAAGTGGAAGTTCTGACCGATAAAAAATAATATACAAGCATTTTATTGAAATTAAACAAAAAAAAAATACTTGGTATATTATGTTACATGTAATAAACAAAACTGAACAAGTTCTTTAAAGACATAAAACACATGATGTATGTCTGTATTCATCCCGATTGTTATAAAAACTAACTAAAACATCCTTGTTTAATTTCTAAAGGCTTTTAAAAATAAGTTACAGTAGGTATACATTAGGTGGTCCCGCCTTAATGCCATTAAGCGATGGAAAAGCTTATATTAGCAGGATTTTATAACAGATATTTAGACAATAAAAACACGTTTGAAAACATTTCTTACTGAACATATGTGATACCTGTTTAAAATTATCTATTAAATGTTTTAATTTTACAATATGAAACTTTTAAAGCCTAAATTAAGGTTTTATTTCATACCCCAGCCAACCCCGTTTTCGCTTCTTGGACAAGGGGTTGGATGGGGTATGAAAGTTAATACTCGGACTACGTAATCAGTCTAGGGACTCCTGGCTATCCATAACCCGACGCAGTGATGGATAGCCAGGACATTTTTGGGATCAAATTTTCGCTGTTTAATCATGGGAATTTCGTCTACCATTTTTCCTGTCGTAAGTTGAACGAATCGGATAATGGGTCAGCTAACCAGTTGCGATGTATACAAGATGGTAACCAGTCTACATAGGGGATTCTACATAGATAATGGCAGAAAAACAGGCAGAAAGCATGGAATCTGATAAGGAAAAGACGGAAATTCTAACACCGATTTTTGCTATTTATTGGTCATAAAACAATGAAAACATTTAGGCCAGTTTGTTAAAACTTTGTTAATCTGAATTTCTATTGGAATATTTATTCTGTCTCGCATGTTTAATCGCTGTTTCGTGGCTTCAAAGTGAACACAGTTTCGCTTTCTCGAAAGGAAATTGATGGTCAGCCATAACCGTTGGCTTTATGGCTAGCCATCAATGTTTGACTATGATGGTTAGCCATGTCGTACCGACTCGGGAGCAGTTATTTATCCTCGTCGTTCACAATGTTGTACCATGTTTCGCTCACTTCTGTCCAGTAGAAAATTGGACATGAGCATTCATGATGATGTTGATTGAAAACGGACGTTAAAAAGTGTCACTAATTTGCCATGCAGAATAATAAATACTCCCTTCTCTTCTGTCAACGTGCCATCAGGTGGTCAGTTCATGAAACTAAAGGTGATGGTTAACCACATTTTAGTTTACTGTATGCAGCATGGCTTGCCATCACAGAAGGGAGTAATGGATAGCCAGGAGTCCCTAGACTTGCAATGGCAAACTAGCATTCACAGAACATATTCAAGTCATAGTTAAAGATGAAACTGTGTGATAAGCAAACAAACAACACAGTTATCTATCTTTTATCGAAGTTGTCAGCTCTCACTACACAGTTAGTTCCATTAAAACCCACGGTATATTAATTCTTACGCCATAACACGTTGTAGTGTGTTCTTCGGTTTTAATAATTGCTGACATATATGTTTATTGCTGTTGCAGGTGAGATGAACACATTCTGACATTGGATATGCAGCTATTAGACGACACTGCCACCAAAATATAACAGTTTCCTGGGTATTGAGGAGAGTAGGAATTCTGATCCAAACTCTGGAGTTTAAACCCAAAAAAGTGCAATGGTGGACAACGCTCAAAATAAAAGAAAAACTGGTCAACGTACCATATTGTGTACAGTTCTGTGTGGTCAAATGAATAAAAAAGTAACTTTTAGCCTGGAACTTAACCTGTTCGGAATG
>JAWPHD010011551.1:0-82933 GCA_037043455.1 Cyrtodaria siliqua
TGGATCAGAGATTGTTATGTGTTTTAGTCAATTTTTACACTAATTATATGTTGCAAACACTCACCCAATTACCCACCCATCCCCACACCACACTACCCCCCACCTCCCCCCCCCCACACCCACCCAACTCCGCCGCAGACTTGAAACTTTTTCTTTTTTTTTTACATATTTCTGTGAGCTTTTGTCAATTCTTTACCACATATATATGTTGCAAACCCTCTCCCCGCTCCCACCAGCTCCCCTCCCCACCTCACCCTTCCCTCGCCGCCTCTAACCCCAATCACCCCACCCATCACGCCCAACACACTTGAATTTTTATTTTTATATTTATTTTTTAAAATATTACTGTAGTTGTTTTAAGTCAATTCTTACACATATATGTGTGCAACCCCTCACCTGCCCTCCCTCCCCGTCCCCCCCCCCCCACGCCTATCACCCCCACCACCCCCCACACTTCCCAACCCGCCCTAAGCCTTGATTTTATTTATTTTTACAAATTCTGTGTTGCTTTTTGTCAGTTTCTTACACATATATGTTGCAACAAACCCCCCCGCCCCCTCCCCCCCCCCCGCCTCTCACCCCCACCACCACCAACGCCCCACACACTTGATTAATTTTTTTTTTGTTTACATATTTCTTTGTTGTTTTAGTCAATTCTTACAACACATATGTTGCCTCCCCCACCCCCCTCACAACCCCCCAAACGCACCACCCCGCCTCTCACCCCATCACCCCACACCCCTCACCCCATCCCACCCCAGACTTGAAACTACCCCATCACCCCCACCCCCATCCCACCCCAGACTTGAAACTTCTTTTTTTTTTTTACATATTTCTTTGTTGTTTTAGTCAATTTTTACACATATATGTTGCCCCATCCCCCCCCCCCCCCCCCGCAACCCACTCCTGCCTCTCACCCTCACCCCCACCCCACCCCCACTTGAAACTATAATATTTTTTTTTTACATATTTCTGTGTTGCTTTTGTCAATTCTTACACATATATGTTGCAACCCCCTCCCCCCCACCCCTCCACCTCCAACCCACCCCCGCCTCTCACCCCCGCTCCCCCTACCCAACCCCTACTTGAAAATCTTTTTATTTTTATTTTTATTTTTTTACATATTTCTGTGTTGTTTTAGTCATTTCTTATACATATATTTTGCAAACTTCCCCCCCCCACCACCCCGCCTCTCAACCCCTCCCCCCCCACACACTTGAAACTTTTTTTTTTTTTTACATTTTTCTTTGTTGTTTTAGTCAATCCTTACACATATATGTTGCCCCCCTCCCGCCGCCCCCAACCCACTCCCGCCTCTCCCCCCGCTCTCCCCCACACCCCCACCCCCACTTGAATTTTTTTTTTCTTCATATTTCTGTGTTGCTTTTGTCAATTCTTACACATATATGCACCCTCAACGACCCCCACCCCATCTACACCCACCACACTAGAATTTTTTTATTTTTTTATTTTTTTATTTTTTTTATTATTTCTGTGTAGTTTTGGTCAATTCTTACATATAGTTATGTTGTACTCCCAACCCCACCCCACATTGTTGTAGCTTTGTTTTCTGATGGTATATACTAGCTATAAATGTATTATTCTCCGAAAAATCGAATAGTCGAGCTTTGTAGTTGTTGTTTGTTTCCGTGCGTGTTTATGGTTGACTGTGACTGCATTTCCGGTTCGACTTTTAGATAAACTTTTATTTCACTGATATATAGCTTTTGACAAATGTTGAGGTGGCATTGGCTCAGAAATGTGGCGCTCGTCTCAAGAATCTAAGGTCGTGGGTTCAAACCCCGGTAGCGAATTTAATTAGGAATCACCCATCCATCTATTGACCAATATTAGACTATAGTTTTCTTTAATTTAATAATAATAATAATAATAATAATAATAATAATAATAATAATATCTTTATTTTAAGAGGATAACATATTTGACTACAAGCATAACATATGGTCCTTAGACGAAATAGAACACATTTAGTTTATACAAACATGATTAAAACAAAGGTACAAAAAGAATAAAATGAATAAAATATATCTAGAAACTTCATGATTTTTCTAAAAAGGTGGTATTTGAGATACATTGATTAATACTGATTCGACCTTTTGGTGATGTGTATACAATATAAAACTAATGTTTAAAACTCCTCAATTGTATATTTTTTTACCAATATAAATATTAAAATTTTAAGAATTACCTTTTAAAACTTAAAGAATTACGTACATATTGTAAATAAAGTGAACATTGTATACTATGTACTGGATTCCTAAATAACATAAAAATGTGTATAAGGCCCGCTTTATTTCGAATTCTAGTGCCTGCACCATCAGTTGGCAGTTTGTATATCATTGCATAATGTTGGTCATGTCGTGAATTGAGTCAAGAGAACTTCGGTGATTATTTTAAATATGGATCTGCAGACAGCACTCTGTCATTTATCATTTATTTTCAGAATCGTGCGTACAATTCAAATTTTAAGTCGCTAAATCATCCATTTTACAAATAAAAATTAACTTCAGACATTTGGCATTTTGTTCATCTTTAAAGTTGTTCTTTGTTTCAGTGTGTGTTTTTGGTTGACTGTGGTCCTTGAATGCTACTTTTCTGTTCGATTTTTATATCCATATGCACTGGAGGCTTGAAAATGTACTTGGAATATTTATAGCTCATCAAACACACGTGTTTTTGGTCCAAAGCACATTTTTCATGCATATCTAACAAACTGGTTTTACTCCTGGAGTCTTTGTGTCCCACAATAACCTGGACCTCAACTGCCTTGGTTTCAATTTCATCCACAGCAGCATTTTAGCTAGAACTGATTCTTCAAGAAAATAATGTGCGTTATCAATAACAACTGACGAATCCTATGCTAAGCTTTATTCCCGCAGCAACAATTTCACCCTGTTTATACAAAGTATAACAACGTACATCGCTGCTGTGGTATTTGTTATAACACGATGTTTCGTTTTCATATCCATGTATTTCATTCTGTCCATGGAGAATTACTCAATTATTATATGAGAAAAAAACTAAAATTTTCTTCATTTGTGTTAATATAAAGAGTTTATTGTTCAATGCTACAGATGAATGAATGAATGTTGTTTAACGGTTCATCAACACAGTATAGGTTATTTAGAGCCGCCCCAGAGAGAGGGGAAGGATACATAGGAATCCGGGAACCGTGCCCAACTCTTATTATCGAATAGATTCCTATGGTTCTTTAACGTGCTCGGAGGATAGACCGATACACGGGACCGCCCGGTTTACGTCCCCCATCCGACGGACGAGGCTAAGGGAAATTGTCTTGCCCAAGAGCACACCGACGAATCTCACGGATTGTAGTCCTCAACCTCTGAATAACCTAATACCCTAGTACCCTAGTTCACTTCTACGTGTTTGGTTCTTGAATGTCTATCAGAAATACATACCTCCACCTGCAACCAACAGTAAGACTTAAACTCCTATTTTTGAATTTCTTCTTCGGCCATCTGTTCATTATCTTTATAATATTTTCCTTTTGTGAACGTTACAGCTCTGTCCATTCATGTCTTTGAATTGTTCTATGACATACCCACTAGATTACCAGTCTTGACAGCTTTACAGCCATGTCATTTGAGAAGACAATGTTTTTCCCGACTCAAAGACTGCAGTCTGGGCTTCTTCTATAGCATGGGGGACGATCCGAATGGCCCCGATTCTACGCGATATGATTTGTCGGAAAGTACCTCTGGTGAAGCACTCTAGCCATCCGTAATGTAATGTTGTAATGTTGTATTTGTGTCTTCCAGTTCTTTCCTCACTTTTAGCAATCTGTAATTTTGAACAAAAATATTCATGAAATAGATCACAAATTGCTTTTATGTTTAACAAAGACATGGTCTTATAAGAACAACCTATAATTATTCTTCAACATAAACACTGTCATAGTATGGACAATAGAAGCTGCCAATTCTCCTCACCATTGTTTGTTCGATACATTTTTAGAAAAATCAAATCTTTAGAAACATTTAGATCTTTATCACATTCAGGTAATTTACCAATTGAGAAACCACTTTTTTTACAATTTAAGTGGCTGGTGCAATTTACAAATAACTTTTTCTTTTCATTTGCAAAGTATCATCAGAATCGCCAATCGGTACAACCCGTAGACTTGATAGACTTGGTTAATTGCTTGTTTCATTGTTCACCGCTTCGTTCGTTGCATGCATCCATCGTTTTACTGATTTGAATTTAATTTATTTTCACTTGAATGATATTTGAAAACCTCGAGCTTACTTCACAGCATGTGAAAATTATCAATCAATTAATCGAATAATTCAATGCTTGCCTCGTTCTTTGCGCTTTCAGAACTTTTAGACTCTGATTCCTCCATTTCTGTTCTTCAAAAGACATACTCCATCAGTCAAAATTCAAAAGTCGTAAGTCGCAGGTCATAACTCAAAATGTACCTATAGGCTTCCGTAGAGATTCTGTAGAACCAAAGTGATATAGTTAACATAATTATTTGCTTGAAAATAGCTTAGTGATAACAACCTGTATGTATTTGTATTCATCAAACGAAACATAACTTTGATCGTAGTAATTAACTGTTTTAGGGGGAAATGACTGATCAGCTGCCGGACATTGCATGCTGATCTGGGTTTGCAATGGACGCAAAGGCTGTTATAGTCGTGCTTAGCGGGTTAAGGGTTAACATTACCAGCTAGGAATGAAGTCATGGTCATTTATTTTGATGTCCTGGTATTTTGTTTACATCTTTTTACAATATCCGCATACCAGTACATAGACTCGATTCCATCATTCTGTATTGTTTTAATAATATTTGAAGCAGCTCAGCTATCAAAGAAGAATATTGCGTGAGTATTTTTTGAAAGCGGTTGATCAGAGCGACTGACTTTTATTGAAATGCCAAAAACAAATAAACTATAACCATTAATACGAGAGCGGGTCTCAATAGTATATTTTGATGACATTTAGTAGGTAAGAGTGAGGTTTGGTGAACCATTACAATGCAATAGCAGTGTTGTCAGCACTTTTATGTCTAGCGTACTTTGTTTCCAGGTTACATTTTATGCATGTAATTGTTGTTTGTTTTGAGTGCGTGTTGTTTGTTTTGAGTGCGTGTTGTTTCACTGCTTTTTGTGAAGGCTACATTTCCTATTTCGAGTTATGTATCTACTATCTACTGTTATTGTCTCGACCGTGCGGAAGGCATTACTCTTTAAACTGTATTTAACGGCTTTTTAACACTGACCGTTCGTAGGCGGTAGCCCTATTGATTGTGAACTATTTTGTGTTTTGTTTTGATGCGTGATTTTGTGATGCGTGATTTTGGTTGACTGTGGCCCTTGAGTGCTACGTTTCCTGTTCAAGTTTAGATCTACTTTTATCCACACATTTTTATGGCGTATTGATTCTATATAATCTGTTTACGTTGCATACCAAGAATTTCAATTGAGTTGCTGTATATTTTGTGTTGTATACGTAATTGATTTGTAATTTGATTTAGCGGAGCACACTTTTTTCATTAGTCCATTTATAGTTATTTGGAAATTCTTACGTCTGGTTTCAGTCCAACTTTAAGCAGTGTACGAGTCAATGGTGAAGTCTGTCTTAAAAAAGACTAAGTATGCTTTTACTGAGATAAAATTAATGACAGTTAAGCATTTTTCTAAACTATTTACAGCGAATGTCAACATGCGGATGGTTGTAACTGATACAATTATTTTGCATTTGTACAATTGGTGAGACATAAATAAATATGTTTTTATCCACTATAATATCCTTTGAACATTTCGCAAATCTAAACACGAATTGCTTTGGATGTTAACATTTCGACAAACGGCGACAGTTGTAACTTTACTCGCTGTTGTAATCACATTAGTGCCTATTATAACAGAATTTAAACGCCCACATTTGTTTTTGCAATACAAACATATTTTCTTTTAACGTCAGTCATGTTGGGAAACTTCAAAGCAGCGTATTTATTCTCCTTGAGTTAATGTTTTAGTGTGTGAGCAGTATTAATAGGTTGTAAATCTTCATATATCAGCCAATCTGTATGCATTTAATAAAGTGCATTATACTATTTGTCATTCAAACCTTTACCTGTAATACGTGATTATAAAATTTATTTTAACCACTCTATATAAATATTTTATCTGTTTTATATACATATTTTATATCTTTTTTTTTCTATGTATAATTAGACGTATGTTGAAATTATCTCGAACGAAATGATGCAGTCTTTAAGCAGACAACCCACTGTTTTATGATATTGTCTATGCATATTTGTGCAAAACCGACTTAGTAAATAATCACTGCTCACAGCTTGAGTAAACGATCAGTGACAAGCTAGGTCTCTCCGACTAGTTCTATATCATCTTTCACGCTGAGCAGAAATTCAGATTCTAAGAATACGTTATAAAGTGTTCACTGGAATTTGGTCTCGTTCCAGGTTTTGTATCAAGAACAAGTGAAAGAGATGTTTGATTTAATCTCAAGTAGATTGTCTCCAAGATGATTGCCTATTATATACTTTCCCAACTACGTATTCTTAAACTGATGAAACAAACAAGACGCGTAGCTCTCAGTAATGTTAGGTTGCAAGTGAGTGAGTGAGTGAGTGAGTGAGTGAGTGAGTGAGTGAGTGAGTGAGTGAGTGAGTGAGTGAGTGAGTGAGTGAGTGAGTGAGTGAGTGAGTGAGTGAGTGAGTGAGTGAGTGAGTGAGTGAGTGAGTGAGTGAGTGAGTGAGTGAGTGAGTGAGTGAGTGAGTGAGTGAGTGAGTGAGTGAGTGAGTGAGTGAGTGAGTGAGTGAGTGAGTGAGTGAGTGAGTGAGTGAGTGAGTGAGTGAGTGAGTGAGTGAGTGAGTGAGTGAGTGAGTGAGTGAGTGAGTGAGTGAGTGAGTGAGTGAGTGAGTGAGTGAGTGAGTGAGTGAGTGAGTGAGTGAGTGAGTGAGTGAGTGAGTGAGTGAGTGAGTGAGTGAGTGAGTGAGTGAGTGAGTGAGTGAGTGAGTGAGTGAGTGAGTGAGTGAGTGAGTGAGTGAGTGAGTGAGTGAGTGAGTGAGTGAGTGAGTGAGTGAGTGAGTGAGTGAGTGAGTGAGTGAGTGAGTGAGTGAGTGAGTGAGTGAGTGAGTGAGTGAGTGAGTGAGTGAGTGAGTGAGTGAGTGAGTGAGTGAGTGAGTGAGTGAGTGAGTGAGTGAGTGAGTGAGTGAGTGAGTGAGTGAGTGAGTGAGTGAGTGAGTGAGTGAGTGAGTGAGTGAGTGAGTGAGTGAGTGAGTGAGTGAGTGAGTGAGTGAGTGAGTGAGTGAGTGAGTGAGTGAGTGAGTGAGTGAGTGAGTGAGTGAGTGAGTGAGTGAGTGAGTGAGTGAGTGAGTGAGTGAGTGAGTGAGTGAGTGAGTGAGTGAGTGAGTGAGTGAGTGAGTGAGTGAGTGAGTGAGTGAGTGAGTGAGTGAGTGAGTGAGTGAGTGAGTGAGTGAGTGAGTGAGTGAGTGAGTGAGTGAGTGAGTGAGTGAGTGAGTGAGTGAGTGAGTGAGTGAGTGAGTGAGTGAGTGAGTGAGTGAGTGAGTGAGTGAGTGAGTGAGTGAGTGAGTGAGTGAGTGAGTGAGTGAGTGAGTGAAGTAAGTAAGTAAGTAAGTTAAGTATATAAATATTGTATTAAAGTGTGCCATATCAAATGCAGTTACAATACGAATAGTAAACGACATTGTTATTTGATATCCATATGAGACGCTATAAAGTGTTAAATATTTCAAATGTATTTCGTTAAAAATATTCAATAATTAAAAGTTATTATTTAGTGTTCGTTTACACTTATTTAAACTGAAAAGTATAATTAAATACCAAACAATTATCTTTTAAAAACATTTATTCTGAAGATGCTCACCTTATATAGCTAATTACTTTTATAACACAGTTATGCATATTTACAATGCTAAAGAGCGTCGCTTATACAGTTTTAAAAGTATATTTGCTAACCTGTTTTCAGCTTGATTTGATTAGATTAAACAGTTTAAATCTAATTTCTGAATAAAACTCGTAGTCATTCAAAAGGTAAGTGTCATCCTCGATTGTTGATTTTTACACTATTTACAAACTCGTTCAATGACAGGCGTTTCTGGTCGAGTATATCTCCCTGTTTCAATTGCTAAGGGATGATTGCAACTTCTAAATTTTGCAAGAATACGTCGGTGTCCTCTACTCATATTGCATTTTACATAATACTCTGTTTTATTTTCTGTCACTCTTATATAATCTGTACGTTTTAAGTTTATTTCCATTCTGATCATTTGTTCCATCACTTTGTAATTGTTCGTACCATGTACGTCTATTGTTTTGGTTTAAATGGTTCAAACGTACTTTACTTATACATTTCTTTAAATGCGGTTTCACATGTAACATTTGCTCGGACTTCCCTGTATTCTCTCTAAATCTGATCATTATAATTTCCCAGGACTTGGGTTTATAGACCAGTTGTAAACTTGTCGTACTATTCTGATTGCTGGCACATTTCTTATTCTATTCCATAGTCAAACAGTTTCAGTTGTTTGCTTGATCTGACACGAGTCCTATCCGAGGTCTCCCCTCGATGAAACGTTGGAGTATAATTTGGTTACCCCTAATTTTATCTTCGATGAGAGGCAGAGAGAGAACGAGAGAGATGGGAAGGTTAATATAGGTCTAAACTGAATCTCATGCAATTTTCTATTTCATTATTTTCAAATAATGTTTCCTAAATAATTATAAAAATATTTCAAATATGTTTTGATTGAAACGAAGAATGAAACATATACATTAAGTAAGGACATTTCCTGCAGTTGTTCATGCGTAATCTCTTTCAGCTGTATTTAACGGCTTTTTAACACTGGCTGTTCTTAGGCGGTATTGCCAACCATTTTGTATTTTGTGATTTCACATACCTTGTGTCTTTGTCCATGCAATTGTTTGTTGTTTTGATGCATGATTTTGGTTGACTGTGGCCCTTCAGTGCCTCATTTCCTGTTCGACTTTATATCTACTTGTATAGACACATTTTATGGCGTATTGATTCTGTATAGACAGTCTACCTTGCATACCTTGATTTAGCGGTGCACACTGTTTTTCTTTAGTGCATTTATAGTTATTTGGAGATTCTTTCGACTGCTTTCAGTCCCACTTCAGGCAGTGTACGAGTCTATGTTGAAGTCGATCATTTTAAAGGTTAAATATGCTTTTACTGAGACAAACGTAATGACAGTTAAGCATTGTTCTAAACTATTTACAGCGAATGCCAAACCAGACCAATTGTAACTGATATGTGGAAACCTGTTTTAGTTTGCATTTGTAGAATTGGTGAGACGTAAATAAATAGTTTCTTATCCAATCTAATCTCCTCCGAACATTTCGCAAATTAAAACGCAAATTGCTTTGAATGTTAACATGTCGACAAACGGCGACAGTTGTAACTTTACTCGCTGTTGTAATCACACTGGTGCCTATTATAACAGAATTTAAACGCACACACTTGTTTTTGCAAAACAAACATATTTTCTTTTAACGTCAGTCATGTTGGGAAACTTCAAAGCAGCGTATTTATTCTCCTTGAGTTAATGTTTTAGTGTGTGAGCAGTATTAATAGGTTTCAAATCTTCATATATCAGCCAATCTGTATGCATTTAATAAAGTGCATTATACTATTTGTCATTCAAACCTTAATTTTCTTTTAACCACTCTATATAAATATTTTATCTTTTTTATATACATATTTTATACTTTTTTTCTACGTATAATTAGACGTATGTTGAAACTATCTCTACCGAAACCATGCAGTCTTTAAGCAGACAGGACCCACTGTTTTATGATATTGTCTATGCATACTTGCAAACCCGACTTAGTAAATAATCACTGCTCACGGCTTGAGTAAACGATCAGTGACAAGCTAAGTCTCTCCGACGAGTTCTATATCTTTCACGCTGAGCAGAAATTCAGATTCTAAGAATACGTTATAAAGTGTTCACTGGAATTTGGTCTCGTTCCAGGTTTTGTATCAAGAACAAGGGATAGAGATGTTTGATTTAATCTAAAGTAGATTGTCTCCAAGATGATTTCCTATTATATAATTTCCCAACTACGTATTCTTAAACTGATGAAACAAACAAGACGCGTTTAGTTCAAGTGAGTAAGTAAGTAAATGAGTGAGTGAGTAATTAAAGTAAGTAAGTATGTAAATACTTTATTAAAGTGAGCCATATCAAATTCAAATGCAGTTACAATTACAGATAGTATACAACATTGTTATTTGATATCCTGCGAGCGTAGGCATATGAGACGCTATAAAACACAATAGTACATGTTAAATATTACAAATGTACTGCATTAAAAATATTCAATAATTAAAAAATATTATTTAGAGTTAGTTTACACATATTTAAACTGAAAGGTATACTTTAATTCCAAACACTTATCTTTTAAAAACATCTGTTCTAAACTTGCTCACCTTATATGAATGTTGGTTAGAGATAAGATCATGGCGGGGATTTCTTTATTTACACTGTCCTGTTTTAATGGGATGACAGTAGGGTAAGTGTGAGATTTGGTGCACCCTAGAACCGGTTTAAACCCCCAGTGGCCTACTTTGCCACTGACCGTTCCAAGGCGGTAGCCCTATTGTCAACCCTTTTGTGTTTGTGATGTCGTTTGCTTTTATTATTATTTTTGCCTTCTTGTTTGTCTGTTTGCATGTTTGTTTCAGTGTTTTGTGGTTGACTGTCCTCCTTGAATGCTGCTTTCCCTGTCCGATCTTTTTATATTTCTTTAAACAGCTAATTACTTTTATAACACAGTTATGCATATTTACAATGCTAAAGAGCGTCGCTTATACAGTTTTAAAAGTACATTTGCTAACCTGTTTTCAGCTTGATTTGATTTGATTAAACAGTTTAAATCTAATTTCTGAATAAAACTCGTAGTCAATCTAAATATGAGTTCCATTCTCGATTGTTGACTTTTACAATATTTAAAAACTCGTTCAATGACAGGCGTTTTTGGTCGAGTTTATCTGCCTGTTTAAAGGAAGATTACAACTTCTAAATCGTGCCTCTCCTCACATTGCAGTTTAAATAATACTCTGTTTTATATACTGCCACTCTTATATAATCTGTACGTTTTAAGTTTATTTCCATTCTGATCGTTTGTTCCACCACTTTGTAATTGTTCGTACAATGTACGTCTATCGGTTTGGTTTAAATGGTCACGTACCTTACTTATACATTTCTTTAAATGCGGTTTCACATGTAACGTACTCTATAAATCTGATCATTCACAGGACTTGAGTTTATAGACCAATTGTAAACTTGTCGTACTATTCTTATGGCGGTCACATTTCTTATTACATTCCATAGTCGAGCAGTTACATTTTTTGCTGGATCTGACACAAGTCCTGTCCGAGGTCTCAGCTCGATGAAACATTTGAGCAATATTTGGTTAGCTCTAAAATTATCTTCGGCGAGATGCAGAGAGAGAGAGAGAGAGAGAGAGAGAGATGGGAAGGTTAATATAGATGGAAACTTAATCTCATCTCGTATTCATCCGTTGTCAGCGCCACGTTACATGACGTCACTTTCTAAACCGTTAACGTCACAGAAAGAAAGTAAATAAACATTTTGATAAATATAATTCACGAAGACAAACTTCACAGTAATTTGAATGAAATTTTAATTACAACACACTTGCCATGCTCGCAAAACATGCACACACCCGATATAAACCCATCATATGCATCAGTACATATAACATTATTAATAAGCATCTTGAACAAGCTGAGAACGTTTGACGTCATACAGCGCAAGCTATATGACGTAAGCAATGCCTTGGTGACATTGCCATCAAGCTGACTCTTCATAATGTATGACGTGTACTTAATTGATTGTCATATGACTACTAGTGTATGTAAACATACCGTTCCGCGCAGAATTTTACATACGGGGGCGCCCAATGGAACAGCCTGTAAACATAGCAGCCTGATTACCTTGACCTCCGAGATAATATAGTGCCCCTGCAATAGCGTAAACAATGGGGTTATTGTGATAATTACGTAACTGTATTTTATCGGTGAATAAAATACAATTTAAAGTACATTATACAGTATATTTCTTAAATAATGTTTTCTAATTAGCTGTAAAATGATTTCAAATATGTTTGATTGAAACGAAGAATGAAACATACATTAATTGCCTACAGTTGTTTATGCGTAAATCTTTATTAACGAAATTAAGTGTCTGAGGTCAAACTTTGCCCACACTATACTTAATCAGTATCAGACAGTTAGGTGGTGTCATAGTATTGATAATACGTCCAAATAAAACGTTAAGAATTACAGAAATGCTTTATATATAATTCATCTTCGGAAATCTCATTGCGACAAGCTTACCGTTAATGCAGCTCATTGCTCATTGCTAAGACGCAAACACTGTCTATCTGAAATAAAGGAGGAATAAACGATTAAGCATGAAAGATCGTAACTTAAGTAAATTGGTATAGGAAAGGAAACTTATATCGGTTTGTGATTTAGACCAGGGGTTGTGGTGGGGTGGGGGTTATAATATGTTCGTAGCAGGCACTTGCAGGAAATATATTTCGATTAAATATATTTGTTATTTGCTTTGGGAGAATCCCTTCAAACGAATGAATCGGAAACATTGTATGGAAGAAATATTAGTATGCAAAGATTAAGGTAAATGCAAAGGTTAGGAAAGGTTAGGTTGTGCGATGGCCGGACAGACTGCGGACCATATGATGACGTTTATCTAAATCCTATAAGGACGGTTGTATTTGATGTATGCCTTCAACCCTTTCCTATAATAACATTAATGCTTTTTCTCCTCTTGCTCTCTCTCTCTTCATTAAATAATAGCTTTGTTGCTTTTGGGACTTTTTTTTATTATCGTTATATATACATGAGCATTTTTGCGTTTCATGACCTTTTAATACTGCCTAGTTTGTTAGAGAATATAGCATGGTGGTTATTTCTTTATTTACACTGCCCCGTTTTATTGGAATGACAATAGGATAAGAGTGAAGTTTGGTGCCACATAGGAACCTGGTTTAAAACCGCAGCATTCTTTTTGTCTCTGACCGTTCCAGTGTGGTAGCCCTATTGTTAACCCTTTTATGTTTGTAGTGTCGCAGCCTTTACTTTTTCCTGGTAATTATCGTTTGTTTGTATGGCTGTTTTTTGTCGATTGTGTTTTGTGAATGCTACATTTCCTGTTTGACCTTATACCTTCTTTTAGGATCTTACGTTTAAGATGGAACCAAACACTATTCTGTATAGTGCAGAAAATAAATCTAAACTAAACATTAAAATAAAAGATGAATGACGAAAATGCTCAAATAATCAAATCGCCTTAGGAAACCTCATTACGATAGACTTATCATTAATACAGTTAAGGAATATTTGTTTAGACGCAGCCAAAATGGGAATCTGAAAGATAAGAACAATTCAACGTGAGCATTACAGCGGTTAATTGAAATGAGAAACTAAACCATACACTTATTGATTTGGCATTTAAATCAGTGTGCTATACCACAGACATATTAATAAACAGATAGGAAACTTCCTATCAGTAACCAAAATATCATGTGGCACGTTAACTTTTCCTTCTATCTTCTCTCTCAATTCTTCACCGATTTTGATGAGAATACATCCAAAAGATTCAGAGTGAATAGGAAAATGGTATTATAATAATTTATGTTTATTTTCAAAATAAGAAATTGTATAAAAAAATGTTTAAAGTTTAAAATGTCATCATTTTTCGCTTTTCTCTTAAAAATCAATGTTTTAACATAGTCAAAGTTTCCATCAAACTCCTTTTTTGCTCTCAATGTAAGAGAAAACAAAATACTAATTATTTCACACTAAAGTCACACTTTTCATTTCTTGTTCATAAAAGTGTGACTTTAGTGTTTACATGGGTCGTTTGTAATTGCTTATTGTGGTTTAGTTCTAGCATTGCCCATGAAAAAAATAAAATGAAATGATGTAAAAATGATTGAATTGGTATTTCCTTTTTATTTTATTGAAAAACATTCAACCCATCGATATATATAACCCAAAACGTGAGCGGTGTAGTTAGCAGTTTTGAGAAGTGTACTCATCAAAATAAATTAAGGATGCTTACCAGTGAAATTTACTACTTACCATTTTCAACACGGAATTTGTAAGCAATGTTGCATTAAACAGGACATTGTGAGGTCTGCTCCATTAGATGAAATAACAAAATGTTGATATACATTGTTCTGTTACTTAAAACGAGTCCCGGAGTTTTTGATAATTTCTAAAAAAAACAATAATTTGCCCCAGAACAATAATACTAAAAGTTTTAATACGTTTTGTCAATTTATTTATTACGTTTCATCTCTACCAATGAAACTATGTACGCGAAAATTTAATTTTTCCCGAAATTAACTATCTTTGACAGTTTAAATGCATACACCGAACAGTTTTGAAAAACGCTGATCCAAAATTAAGTAAATATTTAAGACCTAGTTACATACTTGGCACTGCACGTGTATCTGTAGCACGTGTATCTGTAGCACGTCTATCTGTAGAGTAATGCTATAGAAATGGTGACAGATGTTTGATTCAATAGTCATAAAAATAATACGAAATAACACTTTTGGATGAAAAAAAATGCATTTTATTGAAATTTCAAAATCTTAATTTTCTAAAAAGATATTTCTGTTGTTAAATGTTCCTACATTTTAATCTAAGCATATGTCGTTTTTTATCATGAACATGTCATCACAAACTAATGCTGGTATCTGCTTGTGATGCAATAAAAGGTCAGGTTTCAGTATAAAAAAAAGGATACATTTTTGGAATGCAGTTTATTATGTGAACTTCCTGGATCCAATACATACTAAAAGGGGATCCGTTGAAAGCAACGAACACAAACATGAGAGAAAAGTAGCTCGGTTTTATTGAGTCTGTTTGTGAAAGGTAATAACAGGTGTAATACCGCTCATGCCCACTAGAACCGGCTTAACAGGTATTCTACTTTACAGCCACACAGATCCCAAAGGACCAGGAAGTAACAACATAAGTGTTTTGTAGTCGGGGCGACATTTCACTTCACTAAACGAACGTCTTTTACATCGAGATAAGCACATGCGGCTATAAGATATTTCTATTAAGAGTGGTGTCATTTCTCCAGTTAAATAATATTATCAGTGCTACATAGATTCCGAATAGACAAGGCTATTATGATTTTATTGAGTAAGGTAAGTACTCCAGATCTTGATGTATCCACAAGGTTATTCACATCATTTTGAAATTGTTTAAGGAAAATATAAGAACATTTACACGATACGACGAATAGGTTTGATGAAGAATTCAACTCTATATCCTTATCGTTAAAACATCCCACGTAATGCCCCTATTATATGGCTTAGTCTGTCTTTATCACATATCGATGGTCTAGAATTATAACGTCTTAAGTGAAAAATCATAGTTTTCGGACAAAAACGAGCTTATGTTATTAATAATCGGAAAGGAAGATGTTCATCAAAAAGTTGTATCTGGCAGTTACGACCTTTTAAAATATGTTAAAAGCGATTATTAAACACTGTGTCTTATAAAAGTTTGCTAGTTCATGCTACACTGTTGATCGAAATGTAGAATGCATATGGGACCATGCATGTATTAGAATATATATATTAGAAAATCTTTTATTTGTTAAATTTAAATCTCACGGATATAAAAACCACGATCATATTATTAATTTAATGAAATATTAATGGTAATACTGACACGAATTATGTCTCATTGTTGTAACACTTATAACATTTAATAACAGAGAACTGGGAGTTTCATTCACTATTTAAAATAAAACTAAACAATCACCCGTATGTAACATTTAAAATCTAATAGCATTTCAGTCCTATAATAAATAATAACGATCACATCTGTAACAACAATGTGTCGGCAAAACTAATACATGTTTGTTTGGAATTTTACATATCCAGACCATAAATATTTCGAAAGGCATGTGCTCTTTTTAAAGATCTGTGCGCCCCACCCCCACCACCCCCGGATGAAAAATATTGATCGTAACTCACCCTTAACTGTTTTTCTAAGAGTATATAAGAGTTGATGCAAGTTCGGTAACACCATAAGACATTGTAGTACGCTGGATGCATGTATGCATGCTTCTTATTTAACACTTAAATAGTTTTAGTTTGTAAATTAAATTTCTATGAACGCAGCGGGTTTACAATATCAACATCATACACAATGGGTGCATTTCAGTCATAGTGAATTTCAAAACATGGCTGTCAAATCGTTTATAGATAAGACATAAACCGCTTGATATGTTCAATGACGTGATAAATTCTAGACGGTAAACTATATCAGCTGTTTAAGTTCTTAAAATTAAGATTGAAAATAAATCAGCCTTATAGCATACAAATGTCTAACCAAGAATGTGTACGGCAGAAACGTATGTAATCATAACATCTCCATTATATATATAATCAGGCAGTTAATCTCATTAAATAATTCGGAAACGGTGCATCAATGGCAAAAACTGATATTGAAAATGCATTTAGACTGGTTCCCTTTTCTCCAAATGATTATGAACTGCTAGGTTTTTGTATAGAGGACACATTTTTATTACGACTAAACTCTGCCTATGGATCTTAGTTTATCATGTAATGTGTTTAAAGAGTTTAGTAATGCACTACAATGGATAGCTGAACATAAACTTATGGTTTCTGGCTGTGCAAACATATTGGATGACTTTTTGTTTGTTGGTCCGCCAAGAAAATACAAAGTGTTCTCTTGATCCAAATCAATTTTGAAACCCGCATTAATTCAGACATTCCAATTAAAGCCGAAAAAACAATTCAACCATGCACCACATTACCATTTTGTTGGTATTGAATTCGGTTCTAATGCCATGGAAAAACGTCTACCAATTGACAAACTTTTGAAAATTCAGAACATTTTGTCTCAGTTCAAATGTAGGGAAAATGTCACGTTAAGAGAACTGCAGTCTTTGACAGGTAGTTGCACAAGGTCGGCCAATTTTGCGCCGGTTTATTGATCTCACTCTAGGATTAAAGAAATGACATCACAAATGGCGGCTTAATAAAGAAGCCGGAGCCGATTTAGAAGCATGGTCGGTATTCATAACAACTTTCAATGGAAAGTCGCTGTTTTTGTCTGACATATGGGAAATCATTCAACTACTCTGATCAACTTTGGATTTCAGTGGTTTACAAAGAAATGACCAGACTCATGAAACATTTACCATATAACAGCTCCAGAACAAATTCATTATGCTTCATTCAGATAATTTAGCTGTTGTCTATATTATCTATAAGTAAACATCAAAAGATAAAGTAATCATGCATTTAGTAAGACGTTTAGTTGTTCAATGTTTGAGATACAACATTCCTTTTTCAAGTTTGTCACATTGCTGGTCTAACAAATATTTTAACAGACAAACTTTCTCGTCTGCAGATTGGGGGAATTCCATCCGCTGTGTCCATTCCAGAACCCAATGGTCATGGACATAGAAGAAGAGAGGTGGATTCTTTAAGAAGTGTGGCTACTGATTTGTTGAACAATGCTTTGGGTGTGTCAAGTCAACAAACCTATCAGACAGCAATTACTGTATATAAGCAATTCATTAACACAACATTAGGTAAAGAATACAAATTACCATCTTCTATGGAGGATATTAGACTGTTCATTGATTTTTGTTTCACTAAAAACTTGGCAGCTATGTTTAACCAGATTTCTAATAAACTAGTAGGAGTGGAATTGGAGTTGTCTAATTATAAACATAGCAAAAGAAGTAAACGAAAGCTTCACATCCAATGCTGCAATGATATCATAAACCAATGCCCTGCTCATGCTTTATTTGCTACCATTAACCGGGCCCTTATTCTCTTTATGGATTGAACTCCTGTTTCTAGGTAATTTTCACCATAAACGTCCACCGTTCTTTAAGTCGGACAGGCTGTAATACCCAATTTTATAAAGGGCACAGCTTCCGTATAGGTGCAGCTACAACCGCAGCAAATTTGGGTATCCCTGATGAAAAAATACAGTTGATGGGCCGGTGGTCTTCAAACGTTTTTAAAAGATATATCGGAATTCCGGTTTTGAAGATATAAGCAGGCGTTCTTTCATCAATTTAGGTATATGATCATGTAAACACAATTTTATTATGGTCATTGTAAACGTTTGATAATCATGGCATGGGGTCAGGGGTCTCTGTCATGTTTATCTAGCGTAAGATACATGTACATGTACTGTAATTTTATAATGTCATCACAGGATAAACAGACTATGGGGACAGGGGCCTCTGAAAATGCTTTCCTGTGTAACTATTCTGTTTGTAACAATACTGTAACATTATGGATTTTATAGAAGTTAATGGTGTTTTAGCTTCTAATATTGTTTTCTTAAGTCATTACATGTACACCAATGTATGTCTAGTCCATAAGATATTACACTCATTGTGTTGAGATGTTTACGAAAAGTAATTTTATGCATACTTTTACAGCGAATTCGCAATTTATCTAGTCAAATGTAGTATATTCACACGTGTTTAATCATTGCTTACATGAATGTAACAATTGTAATTTCCAGTTCACATACTTGTCTCACTCTACAGTTGCGGATGGGGTTATTGCTGTAATACCTGCTAAGGTAGATATTTCAGCAATATATGGCGTTTATATTCGTCCCCCGCCTTTGATGTTATTCATTCAAATTTAATAAATACACGGAATGATATACATGAGTGTTTTAAGATATGAATTGAATAACTTTTCAATTATGTCATTTACTAAATAAATGGCCAATTCAATTTCATATCGGTGTATCTCTTTTATTTATTCAATTGGAAGTGTATACTTTGAATTTAAATCAAACAAACCTCATATTTTACTATATCTGCATATACCATGATATAGATAGATATTATTTCTTATTTCATTTTATGTACTTGTATTGGGGCGTTTATATTCGTCCCCCATCTTTGATGTTATTCATTCAAATTTAATAAATACACGGAATGTTATACATGAGTGTTTTAAGATATGAATTGGATAACTTTTCAATTATGTCATTTACTAAATAAATGGCCAATTCAATTTCTAAAACACATTTATTAAAATATAATATAATAGTTAACTATTTCAACAACTAATTCATACTACAACCACCACTGAGGGAGAAAAATACCTACTATTCAAACTGCTTAGATGAAATATTGTAAAATATCAGATTACCGACTATCTGTTGAATACATTATTATGTAAAACTATTCAAGTCGTAACCAGACGTATAATTTGATACGTCTGATTTTAAATTAACAGAGCGACGTTAATATTGCGACATACAGTGCATCCTTAAATGCATATCTTTTAGTGCATTTTGAAAGCCCCATTTTGAAAAGACCTGGATAAAACAGATTTATTACCCTCAGAATAATGACACGGTTAAGTATCCACAGAAGCAAACACGTGTCACTTTAACAAGATTATATCATACCATAAATTATTTTCAGTCCCCAAAATAATGAATGTGACTAGAATATTTGGCAAGTAGCTCAAGTCATATTAAATCGTTTGAAAACTTAAATAAGACCAACGTCTCTCTTGTGTTAGGCAACTGCGTGCAGACAACAGTCAGAACTCGAATTGAATCTACTGAGTTATGTGGGTGAGAAGGCTTAGTATGTACATTGTGCATTCCATATCTTGATGCACACTTGAAATCTGCTTTCCTTATGGTGTCAGATGACAGTTTTTCTTTGTTGGCGCATCGTCAAACGCACTTCATAAACGCACACATGTGCGCGAGTGCACACCCACACCACGCACAATTTTATTTATACATCAATATATTTTAAATATCAATGACAGCATGCAACCATGTTTTGCATTAGATAATGACACGTCAGTCAAACAATAATTGAAGTAATATTAATTTGTTTGACAATTGTTTTTAAGAAACATATTGTAGGTGGTTTTATACGATATCATATAGTAATTATGCCATAACTAAAAGTAATTCATATTTACTGCATATCAGGTAAATAAACTTGATAAATAAGTCTTGATTTGGGTGGTGTTGGTACTTTTACCAGTATGGAATTTTAGCAAACATATTATTTGTTCTGTATGACACTAAAACAAAATGAATGTAATAAAATAATTTGCTTTAAAGTTCCATTTTTAGAGAAATTTAGCTAAAACATTAATTTCTATAGCCAGAAAGCATCCTATAACGGTATTCTCTTTTTGATATTAGGAATCATGTTGATCGAGTGGTAATAAAAGAGAACAATACCGTTTATGGGTATAAGAATGCACTAGTGCTAATCCAGTTTCAGTTTTCCTCAGAGGAGCATTTGTTATAACAGGAGGTACTCCAGAATGCAAAGTTTTAATTATCGATAAACACAATAATCGCCGTTCATGCAAGCCATCGGATCCACCTAATACATTTTCACTTTCGGTGCTCTAACGATGACCGGGCCTGCATATTCATTTTAACATAGCTATGCCTCTGCCATATACCCCATAATTATTTTATATACACATACCCTCTATATCCTTACACACCATGTCCTCGTAACCTATATATCATTACATTGTATGTCTCCTTAACCTCTATATCCGTTCATAGAATGTCCCCGTACCCTCAATATACTTACATATTATATCCCTATACTCTATATATCCTACATATCCTTAAATAGTATGTCCCCGTACCCATATTTTCTTATGTTCCAATATACCCTATATATTACATCCCCATACCCTATATATCCTTCAATATTATGTCCCGTACTCTCTATATCCGTTCATATTATGTTCCCATACCCTCCATATACTTACATATTGTATCCCTATACCCTTTATATCCTTAAATATCCTTACGTAGTATGTCCCCGTACCCTCTATATCCTTATGTTCAAATATACCCTATATATTCTATCCCTCACCCAATATATCCTCGTTTATGTGAGGAAGCTATCCAGCTGGCTTGCGGAACGTCGGTGGTTCTACCCAGGTGCCCGCCCGTGCACGAAAATTGCCCGGAGGGTCACCTGGGGTCTTCCTCCACCAATGGAAGCTGGAAAGTCGCCATATCACCTTAGCTGTTGGTGCGACTATAAAATCCAATTCAATCAATCAATCAATATATCCTCGGATCTTATGTCCCGTGTCTCTATATCCGTTCATAGTATGTCCATATAACCTGAATATACTTGCATATCATATCCTCATACTCTTTATATCCTTACATATCCTTACATTGTATGACCACATACCCTCTGTATCCTTACATAATTGTGTCCCCATATCCTATATATCCTTACATATTATGCATACCCTCAATATACTTGCATATTATATTCCCATAACCTATATATTCTGTATAATATTTTACGAAATCTTTATATATTTACATAATATTATATCCACATATAATATGTCAACGTACTCTCTATATACTTATTATAATATATGTTATCCCCATACCCTATATATCCCTACATATCATATTACCATACTCTACATATCCTTATATAATATGTCCGCATACCCTCTATATAATATACTCACATAATTACTATATCCCCATGCACTATACATCCTTGCATAATATGTCCCATACCCTCTATATCCTTACATAATATGTCCCCGTACTCTCTATATACGTATATAGTATAACCCCATGATACCCTTTATATACTTACATAATATGTCCCCGTACTCTCTAAATGCTTTTGTAATATGCCTACGTACTCTCTATATCCTTCATATTATGTCACCATACCCTCTGTATATTTACATATTATATCTACATACTCTATATATCTTTTAATACACAATATTCCCCCGTACCATTTATATGTCTCCATACCTTCTATATCTTACATTTTTTCGATTTTTATATCTATATTCTATATCTTTACATAGTATGCCCCGTACCATCTTTACATACATACTATGTAACGATGTCTACATACACTCATATACACGTGTACATATTATTTTATTTCATTCGATAGAAGTGGAAAAGAAGGTCGTAAGTGATATATAAACCCGTAGCAGTTGTACATTTATATGCAAGCTTAAGAATAATAAGGTCGTATCTACCAGTTATGACCCAACTTTTTATAAATATTAAGGTCGTATCTACCACTTACAACCTTGTATGATTATAGCCTTGCAGTTAAGACCTTTTTGCAAATTATAGCACATCTGCTTTCACTTACGACAAAACAATAGATGCATTAAATCCCTGCTAAAGTCAACTGATATATATGAGGACGGGTACCAAACTGAAAGTTGCGCAATCGTGTACCGTGTATTTTTTTTGCTACGGTCATGTAAGGTCGTAAGTAACACTTACGACCTTATAATTCTAGACCGTCGATGTTATAGTATAATTATCAAACCAATCCTTTGTTTCATGGTGTTTGCGTGAGATTTATTTTTTATTTTAATCTGGAGGACTAAATGTAAGTAAATATTATGACGTATTTCAACTGAATGGGGACTAGAAGGATACCAACTTATTGCGGTGATTTGGTGTATCATCATATCAGCATATACTCACTGAACTGTTGACATAATGTGTATCCCTTCAACACTGCAACGACGGTTATAGCACAAGTATAGTGACATCCTTATCTTGTGTTCATAATTTTATACACAAAATCCAACCATTATTTCCAGATATGTGGCCTTAAGGACTATTGTATGGAAAGCCGCAGGGGACCCGGAGATTATCGAATGTATATTTTAGACATAAGCAATGTCAACCATATAATACATGATAGTAATTCAACACTATTGATGTGAACATGATTCACTTTACATCCAACAAGACTTAAAGTTGTTTTGTATTTTACCTGAAATAAATGGGTTCATATTTCTAAATAAAGATGTATATTAGCGGCATGCACTGTTTGAAATGAGCACGCAGCAAATACAAAGAACAGTGTTATTGTTTCTTGATAATGTTCACCAAATCTGTTCAAATTTCCAGCTGTTCAGGTTGACCTAATTATATGACATAACGTCATTTGATATCATGTAATTGGATTGGAAAACTACGGCTTTGTTACATTCCCTGAAACCAGATTATATAATAAAAAAAGCTAAGAACATTTATTACAATGCACTTTTAGATTCATCTCCGATAGTGATAATTACAATGCACTTTTCAGTTCATTCGCACAATATTATTTCTCTACATTATGTAAAAACAAATATGTCTACACTCGAGTTTTTACTGACCATGAAATTAAAATATTAGGATCATACTCATATTTTGTCAAACTTTAGACACAAATATTATAGCCAAGTTTCAAGTTTCTATTTTCAAAAGTAAAAAAGGTCACAGTGACCTACTTTTTAACCTAATATTTAACCTTGTTTATAAGTGTAATTTATATTGTATACCTATTAACGTTATATTGTAATGCAATAGGATTCTTATCTTTGTCGTTTAGTCAACGTGTCTCAGACATAAGACCATGTATACGTCTCATAAAAGTCTGAAATAATTGTAAGTAGTGTTGTTTGCAATTCTCAAGATAAATCAACAACATTGTGATAAACGGTGCTCTACACTCCAAATGTGACTACGTTTAGTGTTGACCTCCTTACTTTAACATTTAGAGACGTCACGTCTCAGAAATGCAATTGAGGCAGAATACGGAAAAATTGGCCAAATGGAAAAGAAAACGAGTTTAATTTTGTTTAAAGTAGTGTTATTACTTACTGGTACTTTGGGATCATCAAGCCCAATGTACGTGTCTGTAAAGTAGAATACCGCTTAAGTCAACTACTTTTCTCTCTTGTTTGTGCTTCTTGCTTCAAAGACATCCACTTTTCAGTATTTAGATACATAGTAAACGCTTTAAAGTATCACACATTTGTTATTTTGATTCTTGAGAAAAAAAAGGACATGAACCCACATTCCCTGTCAGTAGAGTATATCACCTTCTTATAACGGCTCGATAGAATATACTTTCCAGACTATTTAACATGACAGCCGTATCATATTGATCATGAAAGGCTGACACAGTACCGCAATAAACGCTTCAGAGACTTAGCATTAACATGCATCTAATCAGTGTCCTAAATCTGCTTTACATTTAACACAATGCTAGATGATGTTTAAAGAAGCGTCAAATCCACTCTGCAGCTTTCATGACGTCGTTATTAATGCAGATTTACTGCATTTCCATTAAACTCAGTATGTCTATACATCATGGAGATGAAAATATCAGGCGCCAATTTATTACCGCCTGTAATATTTAGTAGACATTATTGGATTGATTTAACACTTTTTCTCGTGTTTGCATGTGGGTAAGTGCCTGTAATGTCCTGTTTAGCAACCCCTACGGCAGCTTATTCGCTTGATTTATAACCGTTATTGCTAAATGTTTGCAATTCGCGTCGATTATCAAACATTGCCAAAGGTTTCACAATATTACGTTTCCCCAAATTTTAAGTCACTCCAACAAATACCTTTAAATAATTTTACTCAGAAAGGCAATAACAATAATAATGAAGTCCTGGCGTGTTCAGTCGTATGAGATCCTATTAAGTAAGATATGAAGTTGTTATCTTTCGCTCTTTCCTCTACTCCTTCTTTCACATGAAAAGTATAAAGGTATCAAGTCGAAACTATTTTTACCTCAATATTGGATAATTTTTAACTAGAAAACATAATTGCAAGGTATACCAAAGTCAACCGTTCCAAGGCGGTAGCCTGTCAACCCTTTTGTGTTTGTGATATCGTTTGCATTTAATATTAATTCTGCCTTCTTGTTTGTCTGTTTGCGTGTTTGTTTCTGTGTTATGGTTGACTGTCCTTCTCGAATGCTACTTTCCCTGTCCGATCTTTTTATATTTCTTCAGATCTTTAAAATGGTCCATCAGAGACATGGCTTTTCTTTTTGTAATTAGACAATTGGCCACAAAGGTAAGTAACTGAAATGAAAGAACAACAACTGTTTAATATTTTTAAAATATTAAAGTAATTTAAGAACTCTTCTGCGACAAGAACTATCACAACCTGACTTTTATGGTGACGTGATTAACAACCTTCATAAGATCGTTGGTCATAATCACTTTCATAAAATCTTTAATAAGCTTGTGCAAATGTTTGATTAAAAAGGTCATTTTGCAACACACTGCATGTTAGTGGTTATTCCATTTACAGTTTGCCAATACTCTTTCCTCTGTGATTGTGTGGTGACCAGACAGAGTGTGGTACCTATGATGACGTGCACCTAAATCCTCAAAAAACAGTAGCGTTTGAAGTTCGTCTTAAATCTTGTATTGGCATACCCATAATGATTTGTTCTATTGTTGCTCCGGCTTCGGCTTCTGAGTACTTGTATTATGGCTTTCTATGATTTGTTTTTTTCGTCATATATACATGATCATCTATGTATTATACTTATATTGCCTAATACTTCTGCCTTGTTTATTAGAGAATAGAGCCTGCCGGGTATTTCTTTGTTTACACTGACCCTTTTTAGTGGGATAACAACAGGCTAAGCATGATGTTTGGTGTACCATAGAATCTGGTTTAACCTCCATCGTCCTTTTTGCCACTGACCGTTCTAAGGCGGTAGCCATACTATCAGCCCGTTTGTGTTTGTGATGTCATATGCCTCGCTTCTTATTAACACTGTAATTGTTGTTTGTGTGTTTTTGGTTGACTGTGTTCTGTGAAAGCAACATTTCCTGTTTCTTTATTTCTCAGAAGTCATCTGTGACTTACAGTTAAAGTCAAACAGATTACTAGTGTGAAGTTATAAAACTAGGCCAATAACTAGATCAAGGTGTCCAACTTCTACACTTTTGAAGTTAGAAACTTTGCATACATACTCTTTCGGATTTATACTTCTTTCCTTTTGACGAGATATTTATCAGGATACATGTCTAACGATTGCGATTACAAACGGTTAGTAAAATGTTACACTGGACACACCTGTTAATAACAAAAAAGATAATATAATCCCGAACAAATGGTCAGACAGGAGTCCCCTGCACCCCAAACACCCCACACACTAAAATACAACTGTTTGTGGCAATATTAAAACTATTAATAATAGCATAACTATTTAGCATTAACTTCGACTTTGTTTAACTATGCTTGGTGCTGTTCAAAGTCGCTTCAATAACGAATCAATGTCAAGGAATTCATCTGCTGGATTTAAAGTAGAATACTGCTTAATTCGGTGCAAGAGATGAGCGTGAGAGGTGTTGCACCTAAAATAACCTCCACTCTCATACTCATTTAATTAAACCGTGTCTGCTACATCGTGTGTTGTTTGTGTTTATTGCCTCCTAATGATCCCATTTCCCCAGTATTTTCACACTAAAGTCTAGGTTTGAATCACAAATACTTCATCCAACGACGGGACGACTTGCTTTCCTAAAATAAACTCCGGTGTTCTGACGGAGGATATTTTATACGCTATTATCCGACGACAATACTGTCTGTTCGGTGGTCTCACCTAAACATAAAATTAGAATCACCACCGTCATTTTATCAACTCTGCCTTCAACCATATATCCACGGCATCGCGCTTATCGACCATTCTAGAATGTCATAGTGTTTAACAGAACTCATATCCGAATTGATGACGTTGAGTGACAGTTAAACAGAGATAATCGCAGAGTAAAATACGTTAATATCGATAAACAATTACATTAATTGAAAATAATATCTGATAACTCACTTGGCAACATGGCAAATTACTATCAATGTCATGAGATATTGTTCAAACATGTTTTCAAAACACGCATGTTTCAATGTTGTATTGTTACAGAATCTCTGATTGCGGGGAATTCATTTGGTATGTGTAAACAGCGTACGCTCAATTTCTCAATTCCGAATCCACGCGTATTGGTTCCCACTGTTTGGTCGGTTGTGGATATTTGATTACATGTGTTGCGCAACACAATAGAGTACTGATTATAACGGACATGTATGACATATAATGTATGTATATGAAACAAGATGATAATAGTTTGTATCAAAACAATGCCATCTAGGTTTCTGTCTTGACTATAGGAGACCTTGTGTTGATGGTATAAGATGTATTTACGAGTCATTGTCTTGACAGATTAATGATATATGGCAGCGTTATTAGTTCATATATAACTGGTTTGAAAATACTTCATGAAATTGGATATTAAAGAATGGTCTAGGATTTTCATTTTATATCATAATTCAGTTAACGTTCTTTGGCATAGCAGGCAACCTTAAAAAGAGAAAAACGGTCCTGTAGGTTGCGGATTAATTGCCTTTCTATAGGTGATACTACTTGCTATACCGGAGATCAAAACAAAACAAAACAGTTCATTCAAATTCAAGATTTTGTATGTTATTTCCAACATATATCCAAGTCCAATTTGATAAAACGAAATACGTTTCCCCATACAGAACATAAACAGAATATAAATGTTATTGGCTAATCTGAGAAGGTTTTGTAAAGTTTACCGTAACAATCTGTAGATGAAAACACCGACCCACCACTATGGGGTCATTTTTTAAGCTATGTTCTTTGGATTGAAACGATTCCAAATAATGCCATATTTATTTACATGCATAACCGCATCAAGATCTACCTGTTTGTGAATGGTAATTAATTTTATACTTTAATGTTTAAAAAATACATTTGTGTAACAAGAATGCTACCATTATAATGAATTGAATTTATTAATTCATTTACTGACAATTCTGAAAGTATAGTTTGATCATTTATGTAGCACAATATTTCATTAGAATCACCTTTCACATCTTACTGCAGGAAAGAAAAGTGGCCAGGCCCATGCTATATTTAGCTGTCCGCAGTCTATAGAAACCGCAACACCCAAACACAATGGCACCGTAGGTCCTAACTGTACCATGAACCGCAGCACCCAAACACAATGACACCGTAGGTCCTAACTGTACCATGAACCGCAACACCCAAACACAATGGCACCGTAGGTCCTAACTGTACCATGAACCGCAACACCCAAACACAATGGCACCGTAGGTCCTAACTGTACCATGAACCGCAACACCCAAACACAATGGCACCGTAGGTCCTAACTGTACCACAAACCGCAACACCCACAAGCAATGGCACCGTAGGTCCTAACTGTACCACAAACCGCAACACCTTAACGCAATGGCAACATAAGTCCTAACTGTACCACACACTAAATCAAATGAGCGATTTAAATAGTCCATACACGGGACAAGACACGACATCAAGAGTGGCGAAAGCAGGGCTATCAACATAGATCGGACAGTTCGTAAAACAGTCTATTGGTTAGCTTAACTTGATGTTATGTGTACACAAACACTGTCCAGGAAGTTTACTTGTGAAAACTCGATTTTGATCATTGAAGTCCTTAATGTCGTAATAGCAAAACGAAGGAGTTATGGGATATATACCCTGACATGATGTGGAACAAGGTACATATCCATCTAAATTTGGATTGTTAACAATTTCAAGGTTAAAATAATCTCTCTTATCATGGATGTTATTATGTGTTTTTTTTAAATAGAGGTATAACTATTGAGGTATGCTGCTGTAGTATACGAATCAAATGAGTTCTGATGGATAAATAGTATTAGTAAATGAAGAAAGAATATATTATTAATGTCGGGTAAATCGTCTAGATATCGATTTGTATTATCATACGCATCAATAATCTTGCCTTGAACAGCAGGTGACAAACACAAGTTTACACATCTGAGACAAGTAGTGCACAGTTAGTTCCCATAGGAATACGATTAATTTGGGGGTACATTATTTTACCGTATAATATACAGATGCCACCTAGAAGGAAAGATAATGCTCTACAAACATGAGTTATTTCCGATGTGTTGGGTCTATATTATAGTATTTTTATATGGTAAATGTTTACTTATACGTTTCGTTTTTGAGGTATAAATTATTACTGTTAAATGGTCATATACAAACTATTTGCAAAGCAGCAACCACAGCCGCAAATTACGTGGTCCCAGCCTAATTCCATTAAGCGAGGATAAGGTTACATAAGCAGGATTTTATAACGGATATTTCGACAAAAAACCCGTTTAAAAACGTTTTTTACTGGAAAAATGCTGTAACATGTTTAAGCTATTAAATGTCTTAATTTTAAAACATGCACAATTTTTTAAGCCGAAATTAACGTTTTATTTCATACCCCAGCCAACCTCGTTTTCCCTTCTTTGAGGAGGGCTTGGATGGGGGTATGAAATACTAATATAATTGATTGTGAATGTTACATATTCCGTTCGACTTTTGCATATACTTAACCTATTGACCTATGAATATTTACAAGTTGAGTATATTAATATATATTAGCAATAGCAATATTATTTTAAACTTCACTGACCTTTTGCCACCGTTCTATCACTGACCGTTCCTAAGCGGTGCCCCTGTTGTCAACTTTTTATGTTTGTGGAGTCTGATACTTTATTTTTAATTATACGTGTGATTGTTGTTTATTTTGGATCTTGTTTTGGATGGCTGTCTTCTGTGAATGATGCATTTTCTTTTCGACTAAATGTTCATTACACTATGGTTTATATCGTTGACCTGAATGACCAACAGTTCTGGTGTCGCATCCGGTATCGAAATACAAACCGTCGGGTTCACTGCCTTTTTATCATGCACTAATATTTCTGTTTTTCCAAATATAATCGAGTTTGTATTTTCAGTGACAAATGAAACGCTAATGTTAATATGAACGAAATTGTAGCTCTGGCTTCTGCAAAGTCATTGAATACCTACTTTGTGGCTTTCTAGGCTTTTGTTTTTTTGTATTATATATACATGATCATTTATGTGTTTTACTTATATAGCCTATTAATGCTGCCTTGTTTGTTAGAGATAACCTGGCAGCGATATATGTATTCACACTGTCCCATTTATTGGGATGACAATAGGGTAAAAGTGAAATTTGGTTCACCCTAGAAGCTGGTTTAAAACTCCAGCGGCCTTTTTTTGCCACTGACCGTTCGAAGGCGGTAGCCCTATTGTCAACCTGTTTATGTTTATGATGTCATAAATTGCCTTGCATTTATCTTTATAGTTGTTGTTTGTTTCTCTGTGTGTTTGGGTTGACTGTCGCCCATGAATGCTCCATTTCCTTTTCGATTTTTATATCAACTTTTTCAGAATATGTGGCTTATAAAAAGAGTATGAAAGGAGAAATTTAGAAATCGCCGACACAAGAAATAGAAAAAATATTGCAGTCTCGGTTTGACTGAGACTGTTCATGAAAGTAGTGAACAATACTAGCTACCATTCACGCCCTCTAGCATAGGGTTGAGCAGAAGATAATGTTCATATGACTTTCAATGTGGTATTGTCATACCATTCCATGGCCAGCGACGTATGGTCCCAGTTTCTTACAAAATGCTTTAGCATTATCATTCTCATGACATGATTTTCCTGAAGCTGTTTCTTAGAACTTCACAGATTAGGGAGCAGTTGCTATTTCTAAAACATATTCAAGACTTTGACTTTGTATATGCATATTATGTGTATAATTAATTCGGATATTTTGACAAAGAAACATGTTTAAAACATTTTTACTGAAAAAAAAATGCGATAAACAATTATTTAAGCCTTAATTAAGGTTTTATTTCATACCCCAGCCAACCCCGTTTTCGCTTCTTTGAGAAAGGGTTGGCTGGGGTGCATCCTTGGTTTATGGGGGTGAAAATCTACGTATTTGTTAGTGGTTTGGTCTGAACATGTCTGATTTGTTTTTTATATCATTTTTACCTTAAAAATCAAGTTCATCTCTCCTGGCTAAACATTAACGTTAGGCAACTCTATAAGCAAGAAATGGATTGCTATTCTTATATATATTGATAACAGTATGTCAACTGCATATGATACAATCTTTGCAAAATTAGGAAATACAAAGTGTTAATTTCTTGGCTTTAATTTATTGTATTATTGCATTAAAAGGATTTAAAGCATTTTCATGAGTTAGTTGTGTCAAATCCAAATATAAAACTATTAATGTTCCAGTGTCATCTTACATTTCCATATGCAATAAATCAGGCATCCTGCTTAATCCCGTTTAATTCTTCTCTTTCATCTGATTTTATAGATCGACGACTTTGCGAATTTGTGTTGCCGTTAATATTATTTCACATGAGGCTTTTATTCAAATATTTGTTCAACTAATTGTCAAAATTAAAAGAAGATCCCTTTTCAACTCGTAAAAGGTTTAGTGGAGTTGAAGTCATCCCCACCGTTACCTTACAATCCTTTCAATATTTTACAATAAGTTATATCATGAGGAAAATATTTAATAGCAAATTGTATGTTAACATATATTTCAAATATTCAATAACTAAGTCGATATTTTGTTCTTTCGAAATGCAAGAATGTTCTGAAGAATAAACCTTAAAAGTATAACATAATGTCATTATCTTGCACATGCTACCAAAGAACACTTTGAGTTTAATATAATGTTGACTTCTTTTCGATTCTGACTGCTATGTTAGAGTTTAATGTATATTTCTCAAGTGTACACTATAAATCATTTTTTCGCATACATTCGATGTTTGAACTTCTTTAACCACAAATGTATAACATAGTGAATGCATGCATTGTGTTTGTGGGTAAAATTGCGAGCTACATGTAATTGGAACCCTATTTTACAAGCCATTGTGGTGACATTATTCGTTGTTATATGCGTATTTTAGGGCAGATACAAGAAGCTTTAAGGACATTTCCCGCAATTGTTTATACGCATCTTTTTCGCGCGTGACTGTCTAAGAGCGATTATGTACGCAATTGTTTTTCTCAAAATGTTTTGTATTTTCAATAGTTTTCATAATATTAAAGCTGTTTAACTGTTAAGATAGTGAAGACATTTGTTGATGCACTGGAATCAAGTATAGTTTATTGTTTGTTTGTTGTGTTTAGCTGCTACAGGGTATTACTGTCTGTCTAAAATGCTAAGATTTATCTTAAAACATACACTATTAGTGAATTGATGCTTGTGAACTATTTGTATCCACGTAGAATCCATTTAAATTACAAATGGGTATGTAGAAGTTAGAGTCAACATCTGTTCTTTTTGCTCCAAAACCCATAATGTTTTAAAAATGTCACAGTTATAATTACCTTTGTTCTCAAAACCAAGTATCTCGACAGTTTTTTGATTTCATTATCTTGAAGAACAGGATAATTTCTAATAATACAGAAGTTTTAATAAAAAAACATTCATAGAAAAATCTAGATACTAATTATTTTTTCGAAATGTCTCTTTTTCCTCAAATAAGCTGCCATTTTTTGCGACGCTTTGCAAGGTAGTAAAAGTAATATTCGACTTTATTTGCATGTTTGTTTTCTTCATATATACATATAATAGGATCATATACATTAAGCTTGAATAAAATTAAAATGTAATTTGATTTATTTGGTTGTTTGCTTAAATGTTTTGGTTTTGACATGAACTAGGTTGTGTTATCAAATAAAAGGGATTTGCCAACAACTGGAAAATAGAGCATATTAACCTTAAGACATTTCAAAAAAAAAACGATCAGCGACCTTTTATTTTTAGTTCTAAGATGTTAAGAATAGTCAGTTCTAATTATATACCAAAATTAAAATAATAGATTCGTAGGAAAAAACACTGTAGGAAATGTCCTTGAATATAAACAGTGCTGTTACATCATATCATTGCAAACGGCGTGACATAAAGATACCTATATGTCCAGAAAGATCATTCTTTCATAATGTTATTGTTAGCTCGACTGGCATAAGGGATGGGACTGCGCGTTGTTCGTCGTTCGTCGTCCGTAGGTTAGTTTGCGTTTCTGTTCGTCGTTCGTCGTCCGTAGGTTAGTTTGCGTTTCTGTTCGTCGTTCGTCGTCCGTAGGTTAGTTTGCGTTTCTGTTCGTCGTTCGTCGTCCGTAGGTTAGTTTGCGTTTCTGTTCGTCGTTCGTCGTCCGTAGGTTAGTTTGCGTTTCTCTCGTTAAGACTATAGGGCTTGATCTTTCGCAAAGTCGGGCAGATTGTTGATATCAGTGAAAACACAGACAACTTTGAAAAACAGCTAGATTTGGTTAAGTAGCATCAGAGGTATGGTCCTTGATGTATTGAACAATTACACTATTTAGCGTCATTAGCACTCTAGCTCCTTCATTTGATCTTAACCAATCTTTGGTTGTTGCGTTGTAAACCTTCTCGCCTCTCACAGCTGCGGATTCGAATCTCATTGGGAGCTCGACTTGTAAGTGAGGAAGTGTCGATTCTTACGTATGGCGGGAGGTGTACAGTACTGGTTCTACCAAGGAACAGTGGGTGGTTTGCCTCCACCATCAAAATAAATCGACCGTCATATATAACCTTAAATGAAAAAGACGTAAAACACCATTAAAACAAACAGCAGAGTTATGGTCCTTGAAGTGTTAGAAATGCTATATTAGAAACACTTCTTTTAGCACTGCACCTTAATTTGATCTTTACCAAACTTGACTAGCTTAAAAGCTGGAACACGTTCGAAAAGCAGCTAGATCTAATTACTAACACCAGCGTTATGGTATTTAACTGATTGCAAAATGCTTTATGTTGCTTTGGAAAATATTTAGTACTTCATTTGTCTTTTTATCTTTACCAAACTTGTTCAGAATGCTAATTAAAATCGTAGACAAGTATCAAAACCAGCCATATCACTCAAACCCTATCATACCCATTGCCTCTCCCTCGTCGCCAGTGTTTTTTATGAAGTTACTTCGGTCATAGAAGATAACGTGGGTAATTAAACAACTAGCTATGTGAAACTAAGCACACTAGGGTTATGGCCCTAAAATTCTTAAATATTTTTTATTTTCATCTGATCTTAAGAATGTTTTACTTCGGCCATACAATATTGCGCGGATAATTAAACAACTATCTATGTGAAACTAGGCACAGATGAGTAATGACTCTTAAATTATGCATATGCTTTATTTTCATCTGTTATTTAATCTTCGGTTATTTAATCTTCGGTACCAAACTTTGCCATAGTTTTTATATCCATGGACGTTTGAACACGTTCGATAACTGTGGCTCTGGATTGAATGAAACGTGATATGTTTTGATTTAGGTCTATCATACATCCCACTAGGTCCGTAATTTTTTCAAAATGTTAGTTTCAATACAATTTAAATAACGTTTGAAACCAGCCATATCTGACCTCACCGCCGCCAATTTTTCAGAGCATGGAAGCTTACATTTTAACTCGTTTTCCACCAAATTTGTCTGACGTTTTTTAAAATTGAGATTAAAATCTCATATGAACACCATACAGTCTTAAACAGGTAAAGCTTGTTGTTCTTTTAAACGCAACTTAAAATAGATTTAATCGAAGATGCAACGTGTTTGTCAACTTAAATGTAGCATACACTTTATTCTTCTTATTCATGGCTTAACCATGTCGAAGCATGGGCTTCCCTCAACCACTCCTCACCCCAACCTCTCACCGACAACTCCACCCTACCCGAAACCCGACTATCTTCTTTTTATAAAGTATTAATAGTATACTGTGTATATATTTTCACATGTAGCGCGCTCGTTACCTGAAAATAAAAGGTAACATAATATATAAAGACAACTAATGGATCACAGAATTTCAACCAAACTAAAGTGTGTCAAAATATACTGCTATTTTAAAATAATGACATCTGCCTTAGGCTAATTTTTCCTGTCGTATATTACCATTTTATTCATTAGGCTAAATACACGTTTCGTGGGGATAGAGATTAGTGGTCCAAAACTGCATATAAAATCGAAAATTAATAATTATTCAAATATATTGGTTATTAATTTAGTGCACGTATAATGTTATACGAGAATATCCCGTATCACAAGCAATTGTCGTATTTTTTGCTTTGGCACGCACGCAATGTTAGTTCAATTAGACTGTCAATTAGGCGACACTTAACACGGTTATAACAGATGAGGTAATATAAACTGAACAAAAAATGTTTAGAACACTTTTTTGGACATAAAACATATGAACATTGATATAATTGTTTGAAGATATTAGAAATGTAAGGATGTGCTTTTCAAAATAAAGTGTTACCTTATCATTTTATAAGCGAAGTACCAGAATTACCTCCCATATATTGAAAACTGCTTATTTCATTATACAGTTGTATTGCTTTGAATAAAGTTAATGTTTGGCATTGACAATAATTGCTCATTCTGTTATTGTTTAAAAATCGCTGAAATGAGTTCACAAACGGTTGTTGTTTGAACAAAAACATTTAAAATTTCGTTATTTTAAAATTACCTCCCGTGTCATTGAAATGAGAATGATTTGTGATAACCTATATGAGTATGTCCCCTTCATTTTTATCACCGATTTTGTTTATACATGAATTTGCAGCATTATTATTGGTCACTTTATCATTGACCCTGAACATGCACGGCTCTGGATCTCGTCTATGCAAATGACACGCATTTTATGTGTTACATTTATTTTGCTCAGTATAGAAAACATTATCCGATACTACGCGAGGTCTTTACCGAACCCAATTGGGACGGTGGCGTTTGATGTTTGTCCATGATCTTTCTTGTCGTGCCCTTAATGGTTTATTCTCTTACTGCTCTGGCTTCTGCAAAGTCATTGAGTACCTTCATTGTGGCTTTCTAGGCTATTGTTTTTTTTGTATTATATTTACACGAGCATATTTGTGTTTTACTTATATTGCCTATTGATTCTGCCTTGTTGGTTAGAGATTAGATCATGGCGGGAATTTCTTTATTTACACTGTCCTGTTTTAATGGGTTGACAGTAGGGTAAGTGTGAGGTTTGGTGCACCCTAGAACCGGTTTAAAACCTACTTTGCCACTGACCGTTCCAAGGCGGTAGCCCTATTGTCAACCCTTTTTGTGTTTGTGATGTCGTTTGCATTTATTATTGGTTTTGCCTTCTTGTTTGTCTGTTTGCGTGTTTGTTTCTGTGTTTTGGGGTTTACTGTCCTCCTTGAATGCTACTTTCCCTGTCCGATCTTTTTATATTTCTTTAAACTCCCTTTACTGTATTTATTGCCATTCACACTAGTGTCTTTTAGTGCTGTGTGGCGGCCTTGCGAGTAGCGTTCTAACTTACTGACCCTTTGGGATCCGACGCTTGATTGTAAATACAAACGTCTTGACCGTTTGTGCAGAAACGAATTTGAAACCGCATGCACGTGACCGTACTTATCATTTCTTTATTAAAGTATTTCCGACCATCCGCATTTAGTTCGTCGATATAATGATGAAATTTCTCTCTTTGTTTATTTATAAATGTATTGTCTTTCTACCTTTCTGTGTCTTGGATAGCACGTGTTTCCGTCTCAGCCAATCAGAAAAGAAACCAAAATCTCGGCAAAAAGTCAAACTTTTTTAGTAGAACTGTTCTTGACGTTTGTCTTGAAAACAAGCAAGCGTCGCAGATGATCTAGACTAGGATCATCGAGTCTAAGCACTATGGCTGCAAAGTAGAATATCGTTTAAGCCGGTGGTTAGTGTGAGAGGTGTTGCATCATATTTCCTCTCATAAACGGACTCAATAAAACTGTCTGCAGCTATCTTCTCTTGTTTTTGTTCGTTGTTTCGGAAGGATCCCCTTGATTGCGTTTAGTTCATGTTGAAAAGGTTAAAGGTAACAATTCCGGTAAAGGTAACAATTTCAACGCTAAATGGAGCAATTCCGCTAAAGGTAACAATTTCAACGCTAAAGGTAACAACCTCCTCTAAAGGTAACAATTACATCTACCGCTAAAGGTAACAGAGCCGACGCCACAGGTACCACAGTAACTAAAAATAATCCTTTACTCAATTTTTTGAAAGTGTTACCTTTAGCGGCGGAATTGTTACCTTTAGCGTTGTTACACATGTCATATAAGTCAACACAGAGTATCACTGTTGTATTGTGGGCTAGAGGCTATAGAATCCCTTAACTGTCTAAATTCAAAATGAAAGGAAATTGTCTATTTAGTTTCTGATTTAGATTTACCCTTTTAGTTATACGATAGCAACATTTCTGAAATTATTGTCCTATAACTGTGAAATATAATTTTTTGCACCACTATTTGCATTATTTCATTGTATCACAAGAAGTGCCAAACTTTGACAAGTTAATTTATTTGATGATAACATTCATTTTGACTATGGTTCCTAACATTTGTTATAACAGCAAATATTTATAACTAAGTTATTGTGACAGTATGATTTTTTTGTTTCAAGAACACACTTCATTCGGGTAGTAAAGAATCATTTTTTTCTTAGACGTGTTGCACTTAGTAATACATTTTGCATTTAAAAATGGCATTATGCACCAATCATTTCACCGCCGCATATATATATGCTTATAGGATATAGAAAATTGAATTTAAACAGAAAATGATGATTTACTACCGATGATTCTATACACGACAATGTACTGTATTATGATTGGCAGTGGGAAAGTCACCTATATTTGTGAAATTTGTAAAAAAAAATAAAAAAATAAAAAATAAAAAGCAATTGACATTTCAATTTTTTTTTTTACATGTCTTCTCCAAGATAAAAATCATAGAATGATCCACGAGTCTGTAGAGCTACATGGCATGCCGTTTGCTACATTTTACGGTAAGAGTTATTAAAGGGAAAACTGTTTACTTTTGAAAACCTGCTGCTTATTACAAACCAGTGGTTAGGCATCATATTTAGTCGGTTTCTATTGACGTGACATAATAACGAAAATATAAGGCTGGGATTGGGTATGGTGATTTGTGGGGTACAAAGCCCCAGGAATCCCCTACATCGCAGCCCAATGTTTCACAACTTGTTTCCTCCGTTTGTTAGAGATATTAATAATTACAGCTTGAGGAACTCCGATGACTACGTAACACCGATAAGGAGAACTGAGTTATTTTCCAAATCATTTATCCCTTCGTCATTAAGTCTTTGGAGTAATCTACCTACACATGTTCGTGAATTAGTATCTTTAAAGGCAATTAAATGTTGTCTCCTCAACACAATGTTTAAGCGTCCCACTGTCCCGTCGTTTTATTTATGCGGCTCACGATCACTTTCTGTAATTCATGCTCGCATTCGAAACTTATGCAGCAACCTTAATGGTGATTTGTATTTGAACCATTTACTGTGGACAAGACAAAGAAGATGCTGAACATTTTCTTTTTAAATGTTGTCGATTTACTGAACAGAGGCGTGACCTGTTTATATCAACCAGACTATTCCATCCGTTGAACGTTGACAAATTGTGTATTGGCATTACAGATTTTAGTGATAAAGAAAATGAAATTGTTTTTCTAGCTGTGAAAACATATATAAAAGACACCAGGCGTTTTAACTAGTGTATTAAAACAACTCAGCAGTGTAACCAGGAAAACCCTATGTACTCTTATTAAACATATTCTGTCGTCTTCTCCTCCTTCTTTTCTTTTTTCTTTTTCTTTCCTTTCACCCAACTATTGTGACAACTGTTTACGTCTAAATTTGTAAACTTTAATTCATTTAGTTTCTGTATTCATTGTTACTTAATATGTTTACTATAGCCATAACATTAAAATTGTTCTTTGTAATGTAATTGGTATTGGCAAGTGCCGTAACTAATGTTGTAAGAACTTGTGGCCCCACCCATTTGCATACTTTGTTAAAAAATGCAATAAAATATGTTTAAACCAATATTTCACACACCATTTAACTCTTGAATTAAAACTGTGCTATGGACGGCGAGCAAAATCACATTAGGAAAACGAAAACTTTTAGGAAACCAAATCATATGTATACTATATAATGAAATAAAAAGGAAACGCATAATTCCAAATTTGCATATAATACACTATATTAACACTTAATACCACGTAAGATATCAGAGTTGTCCCAAGGTGTTTTGTTATAAAATGAGCTACATCTAGTTAGAGAAAGGACACAATTGTCCTGTAGTAGTATGCTTAATAAAAGTTCACTTTGTTAAATGAAAATTAAAAAATATTGAAGTTTCAAAATTATTGAAATTTCAAAAATGTTGAAGTTTCGCTTTGCATGGTGTAAAAGAGATGTATTTTAGAAAGTATAATTGTTGTATCGTTACACAGCCATCAACTGTACTGAGTTTCATTTTCAATGTCCTATAATAAACAAACAAATACTCAGTCAAACTCCGTTAAAAGGCAAAATGTTTTTCCTTGCATTACTATTTACTTGTTATGAGTTTACAATATGTATTAAAATTAGATTCCCAAACGTTTGAAACCCGGTTAGATCAAAACAGCTTTATTTAGATTACTTTTTAAGAAGCTCGTTCCAATTGAATTTAAGAAAAACTATTAGAACGACATCAAAAGGAACATTCTATCGTTTATATGCTGTTCTAGTATCACATAATTGAACATCTTCCTGGTTATATTACGTTGATTTCCTCTCTCCCAAATGAACCCTTGAATAACGATACGAATTTATAAATACAGACATCGATTTCAACACATTCTCCTCAAGAAAATTTAATACGGATTTTAAATTCCTCTTTTCATTACCCTGTTTTCGTGAATTAAAATGTAATCATGTGATTTCATGATCAATGATTTTCCTTAAGCCAGGAATACAAATCTTTGTATTGATTTATTCTGATCCTTAAACTGTATTCAAACAAGAACTGAATTTGTTATCGCTAAATTCAGCAACGTCAGCGAAAGAAGGATTCCGTATGCGCGTTTATAATGAGCATTTGATCCCCAAAAGATTGCCCGCGATAGCTTCTACGTTTATCTATATAGCATCAACCAATATCGTTAGACGATCGCCCAACCTTCGACGGATAAGAGAGCGCCGTCGAACACGTAGCCACGAGTTCAGAAAGTGACGATACCCAATATTATTGCTTTTCTGAAATTCCTTGTTTTTGCTTAAATCGTCTCATCGGGAGAAACGACTTGAGCCAGTATGACATCGACAACCCTATGACAGTAACCTGTAGAGGGTCGACTGTTTCAGATTTGGAATATTGGTGGAGTGGTTTTGGGATAAGTGTTGTGGATTTTGGGATTAGTGGAGTGGTTTTTGGATTAGTGTAGTGGATTGGGATTAGTGTAGTGGATTTGTGGATAGGCAGGCCTCAGAAGATGGGGACGCGGTTTATAAGTAGGATTATCCCTATGAAAACCTTTAATTATCACACTTATAACAATGCCGACGAATCTGTTAATCTGCTTCAGGCATGCTATGAAAACCCATTATTCGAGGAGGACGGGGCAGTGATCGGTGATACACACACTAAAATTCACGGACAACCAGACGGTTTACGGACCAAGCCTTATGATCTACCAGCGGCTCAAACTTCCGTGCATTTCAAGCAGAGCTCTCCCGCCAAAAGGAAAGGACTTTATATACTCGCTGCGATTATCGGGGTTATTGTTGTAATAGCAATAGCGGCGGCGGTGATAGTGGGACAAAGAGGTAAGCATGATTTTCAACTTCTAGTGCTTTAAGGTGTTTGAATAATGTCATTTTCAGCACACTTTAGGCTATATATGACGGTCGATTTGTTTGTGGTGGATGCAGACCATCCTATTTTTCCTGGGTAGAACCAGTACTGTATGCTACCTGCCATCCGTAAGAATCGACACATTCTTAATTATAATTCAAGCTACCAGCGGGATTCGAACCCATAGGCTTCAAACGCCGCGGCTTTACCATTCCGGCCATGGAAGCACTTGGAGGACTTTCAGTCAGCTCGGTTCCCTGTTAACTGCATTTTTCGAGATTATGTCCACCTAAAGAAAACAAAGAAAACAACTCTATGTTTATAATCAAGTATCTTTAACTGTATTTAACAAAAAGCAACTCTTTCATTTCAGTATACGGTATTAGTTTTTAATAGAAAAAGGGCGGAGGTATCGATGGCGATTTTCAATCATTGGTAAATTAACAATATATGTTTTGAATAAACAAAACTACATAAGTACTGAACCTAAACAAGTTACGTTTCTTCTATCTTAGTTAAGCATATATATATTTAAACACATTTAAAATACAAAACTGTATTCTAAATTAAAAATAAAAGAGTCCGGATTGTTGAATGGTGTGCGTTTGTGCGTGTTTAGCCCCTCCGCTCATTACCATGCGTAAGGTATGTTTAGGATGCATTTTATTGGAAATGGTGTTATCTGTTTTAAGTCACGTTCGAATGTAAATACATACGAGCATTTTGAATTTTAATCTCAGACTTTCCTGGCTGGTATCGATCTATAGGCTCCTGGGACCATATTTGATATTTTCAAGAACAATTCAAAACAAATTAATTTTAATACTAAACTTGCCAATTTTGCCAATTTTGAAGTGGCGTGAGCACACTCCTGGCATGACGAACACAGTTGTTGTAATACACTCCGCTTTCAAATTATTTCCATAATTTTCAAAGTCTGATGTTTGCAAATTATTTAGCTTTTATAAAAAAAAAATGAAAGCAATAGACAGGAATTCCCACTCAACCACGCTTTCTCTCTTTCTAATACCCACGGATTTCAATAAATTCAAAGGTTGTCCACTTGAAAAAGTATGTAAAAAAAGTCCAGTGACAAAAGAGGCCGCCTAAACGTGATACTAGGATTTGCAAGTTTAGTGCAAGCTTCGTTTGTTTTATTGTGATAGAAAAGAAGCAATGAATGGCCTTAACTTGATATTGCCATCTCTCGTTAATACTAAGATGTCTTACTTCTGAAATGACAAAATAGAAAGAAGGGACCAATATGCATGACAAAAATCCAAACCACATACCCGTGTTTATGTGTGGTTTTACGGACATGTACACTATATAGCCAATTGTAATTACAGTAAATAGAAACGTAATGAAACTAACCCTCTTTTCGAGCATTACATTAAATACAAACGATAATGAAACACGCGTTCTGTTCGTTTATTACTCTTATTACAAACGATAATGAAACACGCGCTCTGTTCGTTTATAACCTTTAATACAAACGATAGTGAAACACGCGCTGTATTCGTTTATTACCTTTTTATAATGTATATATTTGACTCAACAGCTATAAAACATTTATTTTTTAATTTAAACCATTCAAAGGTATATACGTTTGTATTCAATAAGTATTAACTTAATATTGAATGATTTTAAATACAAAAGTAAGACAACGTGGGAGTTGTTTGCGTTTGCAGCAAGTCATTGTTAATAAGCTCAGCGTTCATGGCAAATCAATAGACAGTGAACTCTGTTGGCGGTAGGTGTGTGTGTGTGTATTTCTAAGGATTATAGTCCCTCCACCTACGACAGGCGTCTTACCCGACGATTATAGGCACAATGTCTGGACGTTTATCTGTGTGTTGTTGTGTGATGTGATGATATGTCTACTTGAAGCAGCGAACTCAATGGTTTCTTTTATAGTGCTGCCACACTGGAATACCACGCCGTAGTAGACATGATACCCCCACCCACCCAGTCACATTATTCTGACACTGGTCAATCAGTCGTAGCACTACCCATTATTTGCTCGTCAGGCAAGGGTTACAAGTGACTACTCCATTTTTAAAGTCTTTGGTATGAAGCGGTGAGGGGACTCGAACCCACGACCTCCCGAATGCAAGGCAGACGCTATAACCACTACACCACAATGCTTCAGTCTGTTGGCGGTAGGAAACTGGTTCCTGTATATTGTTCTCCATGAAAACTCCGACTGTTGGCGGTAGGAAACTGGTTCCTGTATATTGTTCTCCATGAAAACTCCGACTGTTGGCGGTAGGAAGCTGGTTCCTGTATATTGTTCTCCATGAAAACTCCGACTGTTGGCGGTAGGAGACTTGTGACTGTATATTGTTCTCCATGAAAACTCCGACTGTTGGCGGTAGGAGACTGGTTCCTGTATATTGTTCTCCATGACACTGGTTCCTGTATATTGTTCTCCATGACACTGGTTCCTGTATATTGTTCTCCATGACACTGGTTCCTGTATATTGTTCTCCACGACACTGGTTCCTGTATATTTTTCTCCATGACACTGGTTCCTGTATATTGTTCTCCATGACACTGGTTCTGTATATTGTTCTCCATGACACTGGTTCCTGTATATTGTTCTCCATGAATACTCCAAAAACTTCCATGCGCTACTTTCCATGACTCGCGAACTCGTACACAAATGAATAGTAATGAGCTATTAGCCGTCAGTAATACATCATTTAACATAGATACAAATGGTTCAACAGCGCCAAAGTCTTACTTCGCCAACGTTTAAAACAAACTAGAAATATATTCAGTTCGTTGTAACATAGAAATGTGACAGGTGAAATGATACATATATCAAAATATTGGGCTGGGGTTTACACTTAAATATGGAAAGCCGCAGGTGACCCTGTGATTATAATTATTTTTTACTATATGTTTAACTGAATTATTATAATCACCACATTTCTACCATTTTGTACGTGTTATCATTATTATCAAAATCCATACATTTTTAGCTCTCTGGAAAAATGTATACATTCTGAAAATGTTAACATTTTTATTATAATCACCACATTTCTACGATTTTGTACGTGTTATCATTATTATCAAAATCCATACATTTTTAGCTCTCTGATTTTTTTTTATTATAACCACCACATTGCTACGATTTTGTACGTGTTATCATTATTATTAAAATCCATACATCTTTAGCTGTCTGAAAAAATGTGTACATTCTGAAAATGTTAACATTTTTATTATAACCCGCACATGTCTGAAAATGTTAACATTTTTATTATAACCCGCACATGAAATTGTATGCATTATAATTATAACAACATCCGTACGATTACCTCCCTTAGCTCTCTGAAAATGTATACATTCTCAAAATGTTAACATTCTGAAAATCGATACATGTGCGTCTTATAATCCTAAATCTCGCGAGACAATTTATGTTCGGGGGAATTGGCTTTTGGAAAATGTGTGCATTATAATTCTAAATCTCGCGAGACAATTTATGTTCGGGGGAATGTTGCAGGAAGCTAACGTGGCATACTCCTTTATTCCCGGGAGAATTATAATGCACACATTTTCCAAAAGCCAATTCCCCCGGACATAAATTGTCTCGCGAGATTTAGAATTATAATGCACACATTTTCCAAAAGCCAATTCCCCCTAACATAAATTGTCTCGCGAGATTTAGAATTATAATGCACACATTTTCCAAAAGCCAATTCCCCCGAACATAAATTGTCTCGCGAGATTTAGAATTATAATGCACACATTTTCCAAATGCCAATTCCCCCGAACATAAATTGTCTCGCGAGATTTAGAATTATAATGCACACATTTTCCAAAAGCCAATTCCCCCGAACATAAATTGTCTCGCGAGATTTAGGATTATAAGACGCACATGTATCGATTTTCAGAATGTTAACATTTTGAGAATGTATACATTTTCAGAGAGCTAAGGGAGGTAATCGTACGGATGTTGTTATAATTATAATGCATACAATTTCATGTGCGGGTTATAATAAAAATGTTAACATTTTCAGACATGTGCGGGTTATAATAAAAATGTTAACATTTTCAGAATGTACACATTTTTTCAGACAGCTAAAGATGTATGGATTTTGATAATAATGATAACACGTACAAAATCGTAGCAATGTGGTGGTTATAATAAAAAAAATCAGAGAGCTAAAAATGTATGGATTTTGATAATAATGATAACACGTACAAAATCGTAGAAATGTGGTGATTATAATAAAAATGTTAACATTTTCAGAATGTATACATTTTTCCAGAGAGCTAAAAATGTATGGATTTTGATAATAATGATAACACGTACAAAATGGTAGAAATGTGGTGATTATAATAATTCAGTTAAACATATAGTAAAAAATAATTATAATCACAGGGTCACCTGCGGCTTTCCATACTTAAACGTGAACCATTGTACATCATCAACGATGTCTACTACCACGAATAACTTGAACTGCACACGAATGTGGGCATTGCCCACCAAATAAATTAGCAGGAATATGCACGATAGTCTTCAACTAAAAGTATACATAGATACCACGTCTTGGAAGACCCGCCTGAATGCACAAATGTCAATTAAGTAAATGAAAAGCAGATTTAAAAGAGAAAGATTTAAAGTCAATTCGAATTTACAATGAGCAATTGTAGTGTTCGTTAACGACTCATCAACACATTGTATATGTTATTTTGAGCCGCCTATGAGAAATTGGAATTATACATAGGACACCTGGAATTCTACTCTAACTTATTATGAAATATATTCCAGTGGTTGATTAACATGCTCGGCGGATATTCTCCGATGCACGGGACCCACTAGTTAACGTCCCCATCCGACAAAACGAGGCTAAGGGAAGTGTCTTGTCTAAGGAAAAACAGAAACCCACTGGTGACCATGGGGCTAGAACTGGATTCAGAGTCTAGCCTCATGGTCACCAGGATTTACCGCATTAAACAGTTGTTTACCGCATTAAACAGCACAACTTTTTTTTTTATATTTCACTTGCTAAGTCGGAGCCTATTGCATATATGTATAACTCTTTTACATAAAAGGACATTTGTATTATTAATCTGTTTTATATGTAATAACAAACTAACCATTGGTAAGGCATGTGAAATTAGGTAAAATGTAAATGCCATATGAGCAGCAATCTAGCTCTTGACATACTGGCATTTTTCAGGAGCGTTTAGATAATTTGCATATAGATGGAATGCTCAGACATACATGCTTTTAATGTAATATGCCTGTATCACATCTGTATGAATGCAATATGCAATAAATAAGTTTTTCATGGTATACCAACATTGTATAACGCTAAATACATACGGACAAACTATTTACAACGGAAGAGAGCGTAAGTATAATATACTGAACGACTTAAACAACTCATAGTGTATCATTTCTAATATTGTATCTCATTTTGTGGAACAGAACGTCAAATCAATCACCTTTGATGTAAATGTATTCGTCTTACAGAGACAATCAACAAACGAAATTCCATAGAGCGCGATTTGAATGATGGGAAGTTGACAAAATGCTAAAATTACATTTGGGATATGAAAACCGAATTCTAATTAAAATATACCGAAAATAATATATATATGCGTTTTCAAAGTTGTTCGGTATATGTGTTTTGGAAAGCAATACGTACCTCATTTAGTTCAATACTGAATAACCAATAATTTAATACTTTGAAACTGTTAATGAAATAAATAATACTAAAATATGTTAGTTGAAGCATTTTGTATTAATTATATGACGCCAAATAAAAAGACTGGAACGGAAGCATGATGCTTACTAGGTTATTTTACTATATTAACACACCATTATACTGGTTATGTACTAAATATGGATATAAAAACCGAACAGGAAAAGTAGCATTCAAGGACGACAATCAACCACAAACACACACAGAAACAAAGAACAACTTTAAAGATGAACACACACACACAAATGGGATGACAATAGGGCTACCCTCTTGGAACGGTCAGTGGCAAAAAAAGGCCGCTGGGGGTATAAACCAGGTTCTAGGGTGCACCAAACCACACACTTACTCTACTGTCATCCCAATAAAACGTGACAGTAAAGAAAGAAGTCCCCATCATGAACTATTCCCTAACCAACAGTAAAACACAAAAAATGCTCGTGTATATATAAATACAAAAAAAAACAGTTGTGTATGTTTGAAATTTAAATGCAATGTTGACATTCATACCTAGGCCCAATTTAAAAAGAATAACTTCCATTCTCATGACAAATGGCCCATATGCTGCCAAATAATCCACAGAAAAGTGGGAGTCATGTATCTTCTAAGGAAACAATTGTCTCATCTATGAATGCTCCCTTTAAAAACATAAACACTGAGACGAGATGCCTCAATATTGTATTCATAGACTCATTTCCATATAAGCAAACAAAATTCAAAACTCACAATTTTAACATGACAATGCTTGAAAAATGAAAACGTAACAAATGGATCAACAATGTGATATAAACCAAAAATGGCACCTTAAAATAGTGAAAACGTTCTTTTTTTACAAAAATAAATGAGAATTATTGTTCACGTTTGGGCGATTTTGGCGAGATTCTGAGAGATTCTAGTATGGGGTACTTTAAAAAAAGAAAAGAATTATTTTTAAGTTAAAATAAATATTACGTTTAACTTGTGAGAATCAGCAAGTGACTTCAAAAATTGTAACTGGTGCATCAACAATTGACGATGCAAACGTCAACTTTCGTCTAATAGCTGGTGGGCACTTTATTTGAGCTAATCTGTCAAGACCGACACTGAAAGTAAGGTATATGCATGATACTGTTTTGGCAGGCCGAGACTAGAGTGAACATGCGTTATATGCAGGATCTGACTACAGTCTTGAGCCTCAAGTGTGATCCTGCAGCAATTGCATAATTGTAAGAACGCCTTATCCAAATATGGATCGTTTTATTATATTCCTTCATATATTTGTATTCCATTGTGAGGGTACATTGGATGTATCATTTATATGTATATACGTTTGTTTGTTTGTTTGTTTGTTTGTTCAACACATGTAAGGTTATATACGACTACATCACAACACAATTCAACAAATCACAATGCAAGACATATACATTATTTGCTCTATCCATTTAACGCTGGGGGCGTCCGTGGCCGAGTGGTAAGAGTCTCTGACTTGCAGTCACTTGCCCCTCACCGCTGTAGGTTCGATCCCTCAGGGGCCTAGAAATCTTTATGTGAGGAAGCTATCCAGTTTCCTTGCGGAACGTCGGTGGTTCTACCCAGGTGTCCACCCGTGCACGAAAATTGCCCTGAGGGGCACCTGAGGTCTTCCTCAACCATTAGAAGCTGGGAAGTCGCCATATGACCTTAGCTGTTGGTGCGACTATAAAATCCAATTCAATTCAATTCAATTCCATTTAACGCTATGTATAATTATAGTGAAAATGCAATCACAGTTTGTTTAAAGAATCTATCCCGCCAACAACAGCCACATGTTGCAACCGAGGGCTCAGCGAAAGATTATTCTAACTACATATGAATAAAGAAGGAGATATAATAGTTTTGCGCTGAGCCCTTGATGTGTACACCGTTTCTAAACCTACTGACGACGTGGTATATATATAGATATAACTTACATATTTTGAGACTCCAAACGCTATAGAGACAATATAAACGGCTTTAACCAGCCAGGCAAACCCCCAAATCTGGAGCATCGAATTAAGAACTCGTAATTCATTTTACGCATATTCAGCAGCGGGTATTTTAAGATGGTACAGGTAAAATGTAACAAAAGGTGTGGGCTCGTCCGGGATTTGAACCCGGGAACTCTCGCAAAATCTTAATAGGGATAGGCTTGGTCGAATCACCAATAAGCGATATAGAACCTTCAGACATGAACAGTTCATAAGTCTCCATAAGAGAGAATCAGACTGGGATTTTGTGACTTAAACAATTGCATTGTTTGCAACACAAGACTGGGGTTTAGACCTTTAAGAGGTGAGACAAGTAGGTTTTACACCTTCTTTTTTGTTGTTGTTGCTTTCTTTTTAAAATTAAGCAATCAGAAATAAAGTGACCTTTATTTTTGCAATACTTGCAAATAATTTGAGTTAAGGATTTTAGTTCAGTATTTTCATTAGATGCTTGATGTTTTGAAGCTCTAGTACTGAAAGTACTAGACTGAGATTTAGAAGTACTGTTGTACGAGTGAGGGGATTTCTTAAATAAAGAATGCTGCTCAGAGTTTGATTTGTGAATAAAAGAGACCTTGCGAGTTAACGAATAGTCGTCTTTAAAATAAGATGCCTCTATTTATCATAATCACGCTCAATTTTCTTAGATGCATTCCATCTATCAAATAGCTGTTCTTTGTTTCGAGCAAATTCAACATGCGTTTGATTACTTTCTTTCGTACAATTTCTAAATTTCTGTCCTTATGCCTCAGATACCAGTTCATAAGCCTTTAAGATAATATATGTAACAGTTTGATATGAGGAACATTGTTCTACAATTATCTGAGTGAAAACCTCACGGGCTTTTTCAATTAAAACACCCATGTAAGGGTAATGTCCAATGTTCTACTGGCCATTTCAAATTCTCAGCAATTTTCTCATAGTGAAGAAAATATTTGTCAACTTTCTTTTCTTGAAAAGGCGGTACTAATCTAATATGTTTAGTATCACAGCGGTACTAATCTAATATGTTTAGTATCAAGGCGGTACTAATCTAATATGTTTAGTATCAAGGCAGTACTAATTTAATATGTTTAGTATCAAGGCGGTACTAATCTAATATGTTTAGTATCAAGGCGGTACTAATCTAATATGTTTAGTATTAAGGCGGTACTCATCTAATATGTTTAGTATCAAGGCGGTACTAATCTAATGTTTAGTATCAAGGCAGTACTAATCTAATATGTTTAGTATCAAGGCGGTACAAATCTTATATGTTTAGTATCAAGGCAGTACTAATCTAATATGTTTAGTAACATCAACAGTAGATGAGTTGGAGAGTGGCGTTGAAGGAGAACATGCCTTGCTTGCCAAATCCATTTTCAGTATCTCTAGTTCAAATTTTCTTCTTTCTTTTTCTCCCTTTAATTTCATTTCATTTTTATTTTTCTTTCATTGCCATTTCCTTTTATTTCATTGCCATTTCTTTTTCTTTCATTTCTTTTTCTATTTTCATTTTTTCTAATTCTACTTCTTTTCTGTTTTTTATTCAATCTTTTTTAATTATAATTCAGACTGTGATTACTAAAAGAGATAATGCACTTTCATCAAACCTGTCTTCTTCTACCATATGTTTAACCAGAATATTCTTAATGCCAGATCTTTTGATGGAAATCATGATTTTGGGCAAGCAAGAGCAAATCATTCTTATTTAGTTCATCAAACTCCTCCTGGGTAGGCGAAGCAACAACTTTTTCAGGAACTTTTTGATTGCTGCCTGTTTAACTTTTTATAATATTAAAAATGTACAAGTACTTTTATTATTTTTTTATCAATTTATCATTTTATTACTAATATTGCCAAAAGCAATGTACTAATGATAAAAGCGTCCGAAAATGGTTCTATCCCGGACGAGCACCCAATTTATGCTACAAAGAACCCATGCCAAAATAGGCTAGTTTTCTTTTAATCGGCACATATACGTTATTATATGACATGAACACCTGGATGGAGTTTTGATTTTTTTGTTTACAGCTGACCATACATTCGTTTACAGCTGGTGTGATATCAATATCACTACACACCATGCATTCGTATACAACTGATGCGATATCAATTTTTCTGCAGACCATACATTCGTATACAGCTGTGATATCAATATTACTGCAGACCATACATTTGTTTACAGCTGGTGTGATATCAATATCACAGCAAAACGACCATTCATATATAGATAATGTGATATCAATATTACTGCAGATCATACATTCGTTTACAGCTGGTGTGATATCAATATCACTGCAGACCATGCATTCGTATGCAGCTGATGTGATATCAGTATCAACAGCTGATGTGATATCAATATTTGTTTAGACCATACATTCGTATACATCTGGTGTGATATCAATATCACTGAAGACCATGCATTCGTATGCAGCTGATGTGATATCAGTATCAACAGCTGATGTGATATCAATATTTGTTTAGACCATACATTCGTATACATCTGGTGTGATATCAATATTATTCAGACCAAATATTCGTATATACCTGATGGGATATCAATATCACTGCAGATCATGAATTCGTATACATCTGGAGTTATTTCAGTATTATTTCAAACCAAACATTCGTATATAGCTGGTGTCTCTATTTCAAACCACTATCTCCACATAGTTGTACTTCAGAAAAAAACGAGTTGTACCCCCATGGGATTAATAAATGTCTTTACCGTCTTCACCGGCCAAATGATAAGAAACACAACATGTCGGGACATGAATTATGAATTAGTTTTTTTTTATATATAATTCATCGCAATGGTTGGTTATGGTCATTCTGATATGGTCATCCAGAATGCTTGTTTTTCGAGGTAAGAAAACTATCAGATCATTTTGTGTCATATTCGAAAAAACTGACATCGCACACATGTTGGTATATGATCATATGCCACGACCTCATTAGGGAAGTCGGTAGTCAACGAAGGATTTGCGTCACGTTGCTGTCAAAATTGTTGTTAAATGTAATACCTTTTATATATTTGCATTCATAATTCCTTATAAATGGAATTTCAAAAATCATTCCTATGCAGATAATAAGCGTCTCCGTGGCCGAATGGTTTCTCTGAAACTGCAAGAGCCAGCTGTTTAATATTGTGCATGTCTTATAAGCTTATGGTCCTTTACCAAGTGTGTTCAAATGGTGACCCTGGGGTCACATTTGACCCCGCTCCAGGTGTCACATGTTTTACATAGATTTGTATAGGGAAAAACTTAAAAAAATCTTCTTCTCTGAAACTGCAACAGCCAGAGGTTTAATATTTTGCATTTGCTATAAGCTTATAGTCCTCTACCAAGTTTGTTCAAATGGTGACACTGGGGTCACATTTGGTCCCGCCCCTGGGTCACAGTTTTACATAGACATATCTAGGAAAGAAATCATCTTCTCTGAAACTGCAAGAGACAGAGGTTTAATATTTTACATTTACTATAAGATTATGGTCCTTTACCAAGTTTGTTCAAATGGTGACCCTGGGGTTACATTTGGCCCCGCCCCAGGAGTCACATGTTTTACATAGACTGGTATAGAGAAAAACTTAAAAACTCTTCTTCTCTGAAACTACAAAAGCCAGAGGTTTAATAATTTGCATTTACTATAAGCTTATGGTCCTCTACCAAGTTTGTTCAAATGGTGACCCTGGCGTCATATTTGTCCCCGCCCAAGGGGTCACATGTTTTATATAGACTTCTATAGAGAAATACTCAAAAAATATTCTTCTCTGAAACTACAGAAGCCAGAGTTTAATAGCTTGCATTAACTATAAGCTTATGGTCCTCTATCAAGCCTTTGGCCCCGCCCTAGAGATCTCATGTTTTACAGAGACTTACATAGGGAATTTTTAAAAATCTTCTTCTCAGAAACAGCTTGGTCAATTTTGACCAAACTTCACATGGATGATTCTTAGGTGAATATTTTTCAAATTTGTTAAAATTAGGTAAACACGAAATCCAAGATGGCCGCCATAAAAAAATCTTTATATTACTTCTTGTACACTGTGAGGCTAACGCCGTGGGTTCAAATCCCTCTGCAGTTTTTTTTTTTTTATTATGCATTTTTATTGTCATTTTCTGTTTGGATGCGTATTTTCTTTTGTTTAATTTTCTAAAGTTTATATATAAGATTTTGCATGTTTTATATAGACTTATATAGGGAAAACGTAAAAAAATCTTCTTCTCTGAAATTACAAGAACCGGAGGTTTAATGTTTTGCGTTTGCTCTAGGCTTATGGTCGTCTACCAAGTTTGTTCAAATGGCGACCCTTGGGTCACATTTGGCCCCGCCCCAGGAGTCAACTGTTTTACATAGACTTGTATACATAGGGAAATACTTAAAAATATTTTTCTGAAACTACAATAGCCAGAGGTTTAATATTGTGCATTTACTATAAGGTTATGGTCCTCTACCAAGGTTGTTCAAATGGTGATCCTGGGGTCACATTTGGTCCTGCCCCTATGTTTTACGTATACTTATACAGGGATAACCTTCAAAAAAATCATCTCAAAAACAGCTCGGTCAATTTTGACCAAACTTCACATGGATGATCCTTAGATGAATGTTTTTCAAATGTGTTTAAATAAGTTAAACGTGACATCCAAGATGGCCAACATAGAAAAACCTTTGAATTACTTCTTTTACACTGGAAAGCTAGGGCCGTGGGTTCATATCCCACTGGAGGTAAACTTTTTTTTAATTGTTCATTTTTATTATTGTTTCCTGTTTGGATGCGTTTTTAGCCCTGCAAATCAAAGATCAGCAGAGCTTATGCCGTGGTGAGGTGTCCGTCGTCCGTCCGTAAACCTTTTTTTGTAGCGACTACTCCTCTGAAACTACTACATGGATTTTCAAGAAACTTTACAGAAATGTTGCCCATGATGTCTAATTGATACTAACAAAAATTCGCGTTGATGTGAAATCCAAGATGGCCACCAAAGCTAAAAATAGATTTTTAAAAAGGAGTTTGTAGCTACTAACTACTTCTTGAAAACTATAAGTGATATTGATATGGGACTTATTTTAAGATGATCAGCATGACATGATGTTGGTCCTTGTTGAAAATCGTTTTGATTCGATATTAAACATGGCTGCCAGCGGCTACCAGTGGTCATCTTTGTTTACATAGAGTTATATAATACAAAATTGTATCGACTACTCCTCTGAAACTACTTAACGAATTTTCATGAAACTTCACGAGAATGCTGCTCTTGATGTCTAGAGCCACCATGGCTAAAAATATATTTTTAAAAATCAAGTTTGTACCGACTACTTCTTGAAAACTAGAAGTGATATTGATATAGGACTTTTTCTTAAATGATCAGCATGATATGGTGTTGATCCATGTTGAACATTATTTTGATCCAGTAGCCATCTGTGTGTTTTACTTATATTGCCTATTAATGCTGCCTTGTTGGTTAGAGAATAGTTCATGGCGGGATTTATTTATTTCCACTGTCCCGTTTTATTGGGATGAAAGTAGGGTAGGGTAAGTGTGAGGTTTGATGCACCATAGAACCTGTTGTTTTGCCACTGACCGTTCCAAGGCGGTAGCCCTATTGTCAACCCTTTTGTGTTTTTGATGTCTAATGTTGTTCATCTTTAAGTTGTTCTTTGTTTCTGTGTGTGTTTGTGGTTGACTGTCTTCCTTGCTTCGGCTTATATAAGGAAAACTTAAAATATCTTCTTTTAAATAGTTAGCATGGAGTTATGGGTTTAATGTCGGTTGAGGTTGTTGTTGTGTTTTGCACTTGTAAAAAAGTATTGAAAGGAATTTAATGATGAAATCCCTTGATATAAGAGCTATTTTATATCAAGGGCACCCACAGGCCCTCTTGTTCTTTATAATTATTACTGATCTCTAACCCCTGGTCTATTAAGTTTGTTCATTTGAAGTCCCTGGGGTCAAAGATGGCTGCAACCCCTGGGTCCAAAGTTTGTATGTAGAGATTTTGCATTATTTTGCATAGACTTATCTAACGAAAGACTTAAAAACATCTTCAATCAGCATTTGCGAGATCACATTTTTTTCATCATTGCAAAGATCCTCAGGTGATCGATTTAGGGCCATCTTGGCCCTCTTGCTTGTATTATGCATTGGAACAATTATTACAATTTTCGAATTTTCTATAAAAAAAAACCCAGATGAACCCACTTTACCGTTGATAACTGGTAAATCAAAGCTTTGAGGGTAACATGAACATCCGCGAACTGACTTAATTAACACGAGAATGAAGGCCTATTTTGTTTGTTGAACAGCAGCATTTATATATAAATACCACAGAAACATTAAGTGTTTTGTTAACATATATGAATCTGTAAACTGTCAATATAACCGAGCTTGAATTTCTTTTGCATGTGTTGTGTTCAGCTAACGAATTAGACGGGACCGTGGTGTAATGGTCAGCACCCCGGTTGAGTAATCCAGGCCTTGAATTCACCAACCATTCTTGAGAATACTCTTAGACTTAAGCCCAAGTATGAAAATTGCTTGATTATGCAATCACCGATATCTCTATAAGTTTAAAGTATAAACGTTCATAACAAGCTGCTACGTACAATAGGATACATATTAATAAATAGCGTACAACTGTATATCTTTGAAGGTCTTGGGAATATTTGTGAACAAAATCTGAGGTCTTGAGCTTGTCTGAGAATAGTTTGAAGAATAGTTGACGAATTCCAGGCCTGGGATCATGCGTTCTATCATAGCCAGGGCCGATTTTGGATTAATTCTCGAAATACTTTAAAATAGTTTTACACCAGACCAGTCCTTCAGACGAGTGTTCCATTGCAGTGAGGTTCTATTTATCACATAAGTCGAAAAAGAAAACACTCTCATAAGCAAACTCTTTCAGTGTAGCTGCCTTATACATAACGTTGACGTCGTGTGTTGGTATAAAGTCGTCGTATGTTGTCCGAGTCTTCTCTGTACGACTCAGTATTTTCTCTTTTAGCCTATTACAAAATGTACGATCTGTCCCAGACTTTTATCGTATACATTACATGGTGTAGTGTTTCCGAGATATTGCAACTATTCGTAATAGCAAGACCCTATCGCACCGGGAAAATTCGGACGACTGTCGGGTAAGTCCGGACGCACATAGGAATAACTCGGACGGTTAAAATTGCATCGGGAAAATTCGGACGCAATATTATTAGCAAAGTAAATAACTCATAAACACTAGTTAAAGTCTACACTAATTCAAGTCACTGATCGTCAATTAGGCCTACTTTTTTCAACTTTGATATGTTTTTCGCCTGTAACTTTCATTTAGTTTTATCTTCTCTAGTTTTTCGAGATCAAGATCTGTATTTTTTAAAAATAAATGAAGATTAAAGCAGAAAGTTGTTTAGCAAACATTTCTAACTTGCATGCTGCATTCTCGTCAAAACGTCGAAATGTCAGTAATAATTACATTCAGGCTAAAATAAATTAATATTGCTGATTCAGAACAGACTATGACGATGGGACATTGTGTGTTGAATTGTTTACAGCTGTAATTAAGGTATAAACACCACAGTCGCTGACATAGAAGCCCTACCTTTATTAGCTATCATATAGATTAATTAAGCTAAATTTATCAGGTTGCTGCATAGTTTACCTTTGTTGATCAAGATATTGCATAAACATAGAATAATATAAATCTAATTACCAATCTCGCAAAAATTATCAAAAAAACACACGCAAAAACCGTCATAGTGTAATGATGTAGATTAATGATTAATGATGTTGATTAATGATGTAGATTAATGATTAATGATGTAGATTAATGATTAATGATGTAGATTAATGATTAATGATGTAGATTTATGATTAATGATGTAGATTAATGATTAATGATGTAGATTAATGATTAATGATGTAGATTAATGATTAATGATGTAGATTAATGATTAATGATGTAGATTAAGAAAAAGAGGAATAACAACTGTCCAAGTTTTCTAGACTCGTTATTTTTGTAGGGAAAACATCAATATAAAGCCGCACGTATTAGGCATATTGAATTGTAGCATTTAGCTTTCCTGAACATTTACATAGCCGATACTTAAATGTGTATGTAACTATTAATGATGACTATCCAAAAATAAACTAAATATTTAGTCCGTGCCTTGATGATACTATCTTACAATTGTGAGTATGACTAAGTATTACATATACTTATTTTTCGTACTGCAATTGACTAGCACCAGGCCTCGAGATAATTGCCAGGCCATCCAGGAATTACGTTCAAACTGTATATATGTTCCATTGTTTTCCTTTGTCTTATGTGTTAGAATATATTGAATATTAAGTCTGTGCTTCCATGATATTATCCTAAATAATAGTGTCTGATTCAGAAAGTATCATAATATACTGAAGGTCAACGTACTTTCTTATCAAACAAATAGTTGTACTAACAGTTACGGTTATTTATATGTACGTTGCCAAATGAGTACCATTATAATTCATAACTCATACAATCTACATATATGCATGCTCTGACTTATGTATTGGTGTTTGCTTACTGATATATTTTTGAGAATGTATAACTAAACATATACTACACATAATTTCGTCCACATATATCAACACTTCTCAGCTCAAATGAATATACTATGTACTTAAGACCCTTTACGAATCCAGAGGAAATATTTTCTTTTTCATTTTTTTCCTTCTTTAAGCACCTGTACTTTTTTGTTCCTTTGTTATCATGCGCATTTCATTTTCCCCGTCTGTGTGTTGGCAGCCCTGTGTTGTACTGGCAAGTCCTCGTCGTATGTCCGTATCCTCTCTACGCTCAGTAGCCAGCGTTTTCACTAAACGCTTTATTTCTATAACATGACATTTTACAAACAAGGCCCATCTGTGTGTGGTGAGGGTCGCGGCTTTCGACATGTACACTTTTCAGGATGTAGGTTTGTGGTGATACTTATAGTCGCGTTCTATTTATATTTCCACCAAGTGTCAGTTTATTGTCTTAAACGACAATTAAACCAAAACGAGTCTGTATACTCACAGATAACTTTCCCATTTACTAAGATACCAGCATCAGCCAAGTATAGGCAAAATGTTACATTTACAAATCATATATTATGTGTACTAACATTGGCCATCCTGACCTATTGGATATTACTGATGATAATAATATTATCAGGAGATGTACATCCTAATCCAGGCCCGAGTTCTTCTATCAATGTGTCCACGGCAAGCTATGAAAGCTCTTCTGTATCCTTGGATATCATCGGAAGTGGTCTTAGTATTTTACATATGAACATCCAGAGCCTTAAACCTAAAATTGACCTACTACAGGCAGAAATGCAGCCATACGATATACTAGTATTTACCGAAACCTGGCTCTCACCTTTAATACCAAATGACGAAATAGCTATTCCCAACTTTCATAAGCCATACAGACTTGACAGAAAAGACAGAATTGGTGGTGGGGTTATAATATACTTACGTGACCATCTTCTTGGCTCCATACGTAATGATTTGCTATTACCTGGAATCGAAGCACTATGGGTCGAACTGACAATGTCGAATAAAAAACTCCTAATTGGGGGATTTTATCGGCCCCCTAACAGTGGTAATCCTTACTGGGATCTTATTGAAGAGAGTATCGATAGAGCTTTTAATACCAATATAAAAGACATTGTCATCACTGGAGACTTTAATTGCAATGTCCTAAACACAAACGACAACAGGATCAACAATATTATTAATTCATATGGGTTTAACCAACTTATTACTGAACCTACTCATTTTACAGAATCGAATTCTTCGTTATTAGACCTATTTATTGTCAAAAACAATAATAATGTTATAACTAGTTTTGTCGGAGATCCATTTATTCCAAATCTCGTACGTTACCATTGCCCGATTGTGATAGTTCTGAATCTGACAAAGCCAACGCCACATAGCTTTAAACGTAAAGTTTGGAAATATGACCAAGGTGACTATAACGCATTTCGGAATATCTTACGAAATACTGATTGGAACGTTCTATTTAATTCCGAAAACTTAGATGACATTGCATTGTCTCTTAGTAACATCATTTTAGAAGCAGCGAACAGTACTATACCTAGCAAGATCGTCACTATCCGTCCTTGTGAAATCCCCTGGCTATATAGCAGCATACGCAAACTTATAAGACAAAGAAAGCGTCTTCACAAACGTGCAAAAAAGTCAAACTCCGATTCCCACTGGAGCGATTTCAAAAAAAAGAGAAACGAAGTAACCAAAGCCATTCGAAAAGCTAAAGCCGATTATTACAACGCATTAACCGATAAACTTAACAGTTCGCAAACAAACAGCAAAAATTGGTTTAAACTAGCTAAACAAATAATAAACAATAATCAGACCACACATAAAATTCCTACGCTATTCCACAAAAATATCGAAGCAACCGTTGACTGTGAAAAAGCAGACCTATTAAACAACTTTTTCTGTAGCCAATCCTCTGTTGACGACAATAATACACAATTACCACTAATTACAAACCCAGTTCAAAACTATTTATCTGAAATAACGATTACACCCCAGGACGTTTTGGACATTCTCAGAAAACTAGACGTGTCAAAAGCTTCTGGGCCTGATTTAATCAGCCCCAGACTACTCAAAGAAGGCTCTATCGAACTCTCAATCCCGCTGTCGAAGTATTTTAATATGTCATTGCAGAACTCTTACTACCCATCCCCATGGAAACATGCAAATGTAACTCCTATATTCAAAAAAGCCGACCCCTGTAACCCAAGTAACTATCGACCTATTTCACTATTAAGCTGTATAAGTAAAACTATGGGTAGATGTGTGTTCAAGTATTTATTTAACTTTTTATCCAGACACAGCATACTAACCTCTGCCCAATCTGGATTTATCCCAGGTGATTCTACTATAAACCAACTTCCATATCTCTACAACGCAATCTGTAAAGCTCTAGACGAAGGAAAAGAAATCCGAGTAGTATTTTGCGACATATCCAAAGCCTTTGATCGAGTTTGGCATGAAGGCCTACTATTCAAACTTAAAGCAATCGGCGTAACTGGAACATTTCTTGATTGGTTCTCTTCATACTTATCTAACAGACAGCAACGCGTCGTTCTTAACAATGTAACATCAAATTGGAAGAAAACCACAGCCGGTGTTCCGCAAGGGTCTATTTTAGGTCCGATACTCTTCTTGATTTACATCAACGATATTGTTACTGAAATCGACTCTAACATAAGTCTATTTGCTGATGACACCAGTTTACTCTTGATTGTTGATAACCCTACTGTAGCAGCGAACACCTTAAACAATGACCTAGATAAAATCAATTCCTGGTCCAAGCAATGGTTGGTGGATTTTAACCCTTCCAAAACAAAATCTCTCACAATTTCTAGGAAAATGTTCCGTCCAGCACATCCTACTCTACTCATGAACAATGTTAATATACAGGATGTCAAACAACATAAACACTTAGGCGTAACAATATCCGACGACGGCAAATGGCAAGATCATATTGCATCTATCACTAACCGAACGTGGCAACGTATTGGTATTCTTCGAAGCCTGAAATTCATTCTTAATCGCAAAACATTAGAACACATATACATTTCCTTCATAAGACCGTTATTAGAATATGGTGATGTTGTCTGGTGCAACTGCACCCAAGAACAACGTAATTCCATTGAAGCCATTCAAATCGAAGCAGCACGAATCGTTACTGGCGCGACAAAACTGTGTAGTATAGCTAAATTGTATGACGAAACAAAATGGGAAACTCTTGATACTCGATGCAAAAAACACAAACTTATTCTATTTTACAAAATGAAAAATAATCTTAACCCAAACTTCCTGTCAGAACTTGTTCCCCTCGACGTCAATGATCGTTCAACTTATAATTTAAGAAATAGTCAGAATACGCAAATCATGCACGCACGAACGAGTCTCTATAGAGACTCATTCTTACCTTCTGTTATCCGTGACTGGAATGAATTGCCCCAAAGTGTAAGAGACTGTGAAACACTAATCAGCTTTAAAACCTGTCTTAAGGTCAGAGACAAACCACCTTCTTATTTTCTCACTGGAAACAGAAAAGCTCAAATCCTACATACACGACTTAGATTAGAATGCAGCGCGCTTAATGAACATCTTTTTAAGAAATCAATAATAGACAGTCCTTTATGAACATGTGGCACGCCAGAAACAACAAATCATTTCCTACTAGTATGTCCAAACTTCGCGGAACAAAGACGAACACACCTATCAAACTTACCATGTCCACGGTCTCAGCACAATCTCCTTTTTGGTTTTTTAGAACTTTCTTATCAATTAAACGCCGATTTGTTTAAGAGTGTACAGAACTATATAATTTCCACCCGCAGATTTGCATCCTAATTCTAAAATAAGAGGCCAGTCAGTGCAGCGGGGGCTGTTGGGGTACACCGGTGTTGATTGTATGCGCATTTATTTACATGAGTTTTTCTTGTTCTCTTTTTCTTACCATTTATTTTCTCCTCGTTTTCCTCATAACAACTTTCTTAAAATAGCAGAATATGTAGCTCCTTAACGTTCTCATTTTTGTGCTCAGCTACACGTACTCAGCTACCATTCTGATTCTTTATCCTTGATTATCTATTCTGCTTTATTTTCTTACTTTTCATGATTAAAATATTTATGTTACTTAGCCATATCAAAATGTGACTTCTCTGAAAGGAGATGAATTTATATAAGCTTTGATAAGCTTGTTTTCAGATCCTTACTATTTTATAATGTGTATATAATATATGTGAACATTGTGAAATAAATATTGTTTAAACCAATATAAAAAAAAACATCACTGTCATAATCATTGAAAACTAGTTTGCTCAACACGGATTCGAATTCGAGACCTCTCCGGATTGACAATCCGTATACATAGCCATTAGGCCAAAGAGAAAACAAGAAACGCTACTTTTTATTTTAACTATCTATTAGTTTAATAATGGATTTTTGGTTATTTCTCAATGTTATTTCTTCAACATAACGGTTTGTAATCTATATTTTCTGGGGCGTTTTATTCCCGAAAGTCTTTGGTTGACGTATGCACTTAGAAACGCATTGAATCACACGCACGCAGCACGCACGCAGCACGCGCGCACGCACGCACACACGCTCTCACGCACGAACCCACGCACGCACACAGAGAGTGACAAAAGGATAACGTCTACAATGCTAACACTATATCGATAAAAATAACCTATTGATCAGCAGATTAGATTGGGCCAATGACAAAGCACAGTGATTGTCAATCCGAAGGCTTGGATTCGAAACTCGCATAGGCTATACTATTTTTCAGTGAATGTGTGTGTTATGTTACTTTGATCGCTGGTAAAGAAATGTAATAGGTGCGCTATAAAACTGCCTTATATACGGGTTTCCAGCAATGTGTCACCCCCACCCCACCCCACCCCACTTAATCTTCTCATGCTCGCATAATCTAGATATGTCCTAAAACACTATGGCATACTGTTCAAAAAGCGCGTGGATAATTATCATGCATTTGAAAAATCGTGATGTGATTATTTCAATGTAAGTATGAACTCTGAAGTTTGAAGTCTGAAATCTGAAGTTTGAAGTCTGAGCTCCGAAGTGTGAAGTCACCACCGGTCGTTTGTATTAAACCGCTCCCATTTGCTTTCGGTACACACCCATTAGCCTTAAATATAGCTATAGTACCTTTCAGTGACATTATATAGCTATAGTACCTTTCAGTGACATTATATAGCTATAGTACCTTTCAGTGACATTATATAGCTATAGTACCTTTCAGTGACATTATATAGCTATATTATCTTTCAGTGACATTAGACCGTTCAAATTACATGTATCGCAAGGTATGTACGTGTACGCAAACTAACGAATCAAAGCCATTTACACTTCTCAAAACTGCTAACTACACCGCTCACGTTTTGGGTTATATATATCGATGGGTTGAATGTTTTTCAATAAAATAAAAAGGAAATACCAATTCAATCATTTTTACATCATTTCATTTTATTTTTTTCATGGGCAATGCTAGAACTAAACCACAATAAGCAATTACAAACGACCCATGTAAACACTAAAGTCACACTTTTCCCATATCTACATGTAGATATGGGAAAAGTGTGACTTTAGTGTTTACATGGGTCGTTTGTAATTGCGTATTGTGGTTTAGTTCTAGCATTGCCCATGAAAAAAATAAAATGAAATGATGTAAAAATGATTGAATTGGTATTTCCTTTTTATTTTATTGAAAAACATTCAACCCATCGATATATATAACCCAAAACGTGAGCGGTGTAGTTAGCAGTTTTGAGAAGTGTATATACGTTCTTTAAATTTCATTAGACCGTTGAAATTACGTGGTATTAAAAATCAAACAGATCGATAAGTAATGTCTCCACCTGACTGATTCCGTTATTCCACATTTAGGCTTTATCTGTTTAAATGTCACTCCTGTTGGAGACGTGTGGGCGTGTTGAGTTCGTTATTAAGACGTGCGTGTATTTGTATCTCATTTTCCTTAAAACTAATAAATTGTTTTCTCTAGCTTGACGTTTATTCGATAATTTAGTCATCGATAATTAGTTTTGAAGTATTTCAAATATTGTTTTTTGCCTCCTTAGCAGCTTTTATCCAATCGATATGTCTAATAAACGAATCAAATCAGAAAGTGTTAGTGAGCGCTATTTTTGGATCTTGCTGTATTGTAAGTAAAAGTAGATATAAAAGTCAAACAGGAAATGCAGCATTGTATGTGTTTCCCACACCCACTCCCCAACGAGTACTGAATACTCTCTAATTTAGAGTTGAGTACTGAATACTCCTTCATTTTAGACCCGAGTACTGAATAATATTTAACATGAATTTCTTTATAAAAATTAACCAATTTGCTATTTATTCGTCTAATTTTATGAAGATGTGATATAAAAGGGCATTTAAAACTGCATTAAAGGTTGTATCACAACGTTTTGCTGTGTTGGGGTCAATGATGAAATATAAATATGATGTCCTACGATTTTTGTGGATTTCAACAGTTTTTTTTACATAGAAAACAGTTTGAAGGCATGTACCTATTTGTTTATGCGTACTGAATGCTAAATAATGTAATTTGCGGGTACTAGTACCCGGGCCGTGGGTACTGAATACTCTCTAAATTTGCCCTGAAAACTGCGTACCAAAAGGGATTGGGGTGGGGGTAACACATAACACACCCAGAATTCAAGGACCACAGTCAACCAAAACACGCATCGAGCAAAAAAACAAATAGGCCTGCAGGGATAAATAAGAAGCAAGGTATGTGATACAACAACCATAAAATGGTTGGCAATAGTACTACGGCCTAAGATCGATCAGTGGAAAAAAGGCCGCTGGAGGTTTAAACTAGGTTCTAGGGTTCACCAAATTTCACTCTTACTATAGTGTCATCCTATTTAAACGGAACAATGTAATTAAAGAAATCCCCGCCGGCTTATATCCTGGAACAAGGTTTTTATTTCCAAAACAAATTTTGGTTATAATTTTCTAGTTATGATCATAAAGGTTTTACGTTTTCATACGAGTTGTAGCCTTTCGTGAACTGTATGATCAGGTTAAATAAAAGTGTTAGAAACATGTTTTCTTGGGATCGACACATTGCAATAACCAAGGAATATAAAAAGATCGGACAGGGAAAGTAGCATTCAAGGAGGACAGTCAATCACAAAACACAGAAACAAACACGCAAACAGACAAACAAAAAGGCAAAAGTAATAATAAATACAAACGACATCACAAACACAAAAGGGTTGACAATAGGGCTAATAATAGGGCAATAAACCGGTTCTAGGGTACACCAAATCTCACCTATCTTACATAGAAAAACTCTATCTTACATGACATGTGACTTACGTTGGTGACGTCGCCTTATTTAAGCGTAAAATCAAACACAGGCATTGTTGATTTACATATATACATAGTTTATATTAATACCATATCATCCCATATTTGTAAATAGTTTTATCTTTATATATTTACATTAATTTTTAATTACTATTTCATTTCTCCATCTTTCATCAGTTTTTGCGTACAATTTGACCTATTTATGTGTCGACGTGCCGTAAAACACCATTCATTCAAGCGCATAATGGCAGAGCCTCGTCCCTGATTACACTTCTGACCCTCGGGTGAGATTTCCCTATCTCACACGGATACTCATGATGGGTTCTTATATTCTTCTCCTTGACGAACCGAGACTCTAATAGGTATGGCATAAACTACCCCAGCATCGCGGGATATATGTGAGGCTGTATTGAGCAAGTTTATTCTAAAATATCTATCTAAGACACAAACGCAGGTATAATATAGGATAATAAAACCAAAACAAAAATCAATATTAACATTTTATAGGATATTTTCCAGAATATTCGGTAGGGCAAATTATTCATATAGAAACATGGCAAACATTTTCCCCTAGAAACATTGACAGTGATGTTTTTGTAAATACAAGGTATATAAACAGTCTACAAAATGCGGAATCACAGTGAATATACCATGGTAATTTATATAATCACGTACTGTAGACGGCTTCCATGGATTCCACTTACATATGTTGTAAAACGCTATTCCATCGCGACGGCCGTTACAATAAACTTGGAGAAACTTTGCAGCATTTTATTATCTTAATCCTGATCTGCTTTAAACTATTACAGTAATTTAAGAACTCTTTTGCGACAACTATTATCACAACCCGCAGCGGTATGTTTTGCCACTGGCCTTTCCATTGCAGTAGCCCTATTGTCGACCCTTTCATGTTTGTGATGTCATATCTTGCCTTTTATTCATTTCGGTAATTATTGTTTTTTTCTGTATGTGTTTTTGTTGACAGTGATCCTTGAATGCTACATTTCCTGTTCGACTTGTATATCTACTTTTATTTTTAGAGATTTCTTTGAGAATGTACTTGTATTTACACTGTCATGTCAAATTGTCGAACAAGACAGGATGATAGCGAGGTTGTGATTATCACCCGAGATATGATTGTGTACTTGTTGTATCCGAGATTTGATTGTTCATTTGTGGTGTCCAAGATGTGATTGTGTACTTGCTGTACACGATATGCGACTGTGCACTTGTTGTATCCGAGATGTGATTGTTCACTTGTGGTATCCGAGATGTGATTGTGGACTTGTGGTACTCGATATGCGACTGTGAACTTGTGGTATCCGAGATGTGTTTGTGGACTTGTTGTACTCGATATGCGACTGTGTACTTGCTGTATCCGAAATGTGATTGTTAACTTGTGGTATCCGAGATGTGATTGTGGACTTGTGGTACTCGATATGCGACTGTGCATTTGTTGTATCCGAGATGTGATTGTTCATTTGTGGTATCCGAGATGTGATTGTGGTCTTGTGGTACTCGATATAAAACTGTGCACTTGTGATATCCGGGATGTGATTGTTCACTTGTGGTATCCGAGATGTGATTGTTGACTTGTGGTACTCGATATGAAACTGTGCAATTGTGGTATCCGAGATGTGATTGTTCACTTGTGGTATCCGAGATGTGATTGTTCACTTGTGGTATCCGAGATGTGATTGTGGACTTGTGGTACTCGATATGCGACTGTGAACTTGTAGTATCCGAGATGTGTTTGTGGACTTGTTGTACTCGATATGCGACTGTGTACTTGTTGTATCCTAAATGTGATTGTTAACTTGTGGTATCCGAGATGTGATTGTGGACTTGTGGTACTCGATATGAAACTGTGCAATTATGGTATCCGAGATGTGATTGTTCACTTGTGGTATCCGATATGTTATTGTGGACGTGTGGTACTCGATATGCGACTGTGCATTTATTGTATCCGAGATGTGATTGTTCATTTGTGGTATCCGAGATGTGATTGTGGTCTTGTGGTACTCGATATAAAACTGTGCACTTGTGATATCCGGGATGTGATTGTTCACTTGTGGTATCCGAGATGTGATTGTGGGCTTGTGGTACTCGATATGGAATTGTGCAATTGTGGTATCCGAGATGTGATTGTTCACTTGTGGTATCCGAGATGTGATTGTGGACTTGTGGTACTCGACATGAAACTGTGCAATTGTGGTATCCGAGATGTGATTGTTCACTTGTGGTATCCGAGATGTGATTGTTCACTTGTGGTATCAGAGATGTGATTGTGGACTTGTGGTACTCGATATGCGACTGTGAACTTGTAGTATTCGAGATGTGTTTGTGGACTTGTTGTACTCGTTATGCGACTGTGAACTTGTTGTATCCTAAATGTTATTGTTAACTTGTGGAATCCGAGATGTGATTGTTGACTTGTGGTACTCGATATGAAACTGTGCAATTGTGGTATCCGAGATGTGATTGTTCACTTGTGGTATCCGATATGTTATTGTGGACTTGTGGTACTCGATATGCGACTGTGCACTTGTTGTATCCGAGATGTAATTGTTCAGTTGTGGTATCCAATATGTGATTTTTGACTTGTGGTACTCGATATGCGACTGTGCACATGTGGTATTCGAGTGATTGTTCACTTGTGGTATCCAAGATGTGATTGTGGACTTGTGATACTCGATATGAAGCTGTGCACTTGTTGTATCCGAGATGTGATTGTTCGCTTGTGGTATCCGATATGTGATTGTTGACTTGTGGTACTCGATATGTGATTGTTCACTTGTGGTATCCGAGATGTGAGTGTGGACTTGTGATACTCGATATGCGACTGTGCACTTGTTGTATCCGAGATGTGATTGTTCACTTGTGGTATACGATATGTGATTGTAGACTTGTGGTACTCGATATGTGATTGTTCACTTGTGGTATCCGATATGTGATTGTGGGCTTGTGGTAATCGATATGCGACTGTGCACTTGTTGTATCCGAGATGTGATTGTTCACTTCTGGTACCCGAGATGTGATTGTTCACTTGTGTTTCTCGATATGTGATTGCTTGATTGTGGTACCCGATGTGTGTTTTGTTTACTTGTGCTTCCCGATATATGATTGTTCGCTTGTGGTACCCGATATATAACTGTTCACTTGTGTATCCGAGATGTGATTGTTCACTTCTGGTACCCGAGATGTGATTGTTCACTTGTGGAACCCGATATATAACTGTTCACTTGTGTATCCAAGATGTGATTGTACACTTGTGTTACCAGAGATGTTATAGACAGTGTTATGTTAGTATACGGTTTGAAGTACGAACAATACAACTGACGCACCTTTTTTGAAATTTGAAAGTGGTTGTTAATACGTTTCTCAGTACACTAGAGCAGAACGAAGTAAACACGTTTTTCATACTTTTATTGATGTTACCTTTTATTTTCTTGTATTCCTAACAGTGATATTATTGATTTATACATATATACATGTATTTAGTGAGTTTTTTTTTCTAAAGGTACAATCTGAAAATATCATACATCTTCATGTTATATGTGAAAGTATATTTATCATTAAAATGCTAGTATTATAAAACTGATGATTGGATTTGTGACATAATAGCCCATTGTCTCTTACAATGTCCTTGTTTAGCTGTTTCTATCCCAATCTCATTTAAATCTGACCCTTTATCATGCTACGGTACTCTACACTACTAACATGACTAAGGATCTGACAACACTGCATTGGAAGTCACGTCAGATTTCAACCTACAAAATCGCTCGGTATAGCCTGATTCACTGCGCATGTCGCGTTTCTGTCAAACGCTATTGAGCAGTCTATCCTCGGTATTGAAAGAGACAATGTCCGTAACTTTTACTTATAAAACACAGAATAATTGCGTTGTCAAACTTAATACACCAACCATTATTGAATATTTACTGGAAATTGTTTGACGGAATTCAATAGCGGTACAAAAAAACTTATGTACCGATTCGTGGGGTTGAACCCACACTAAAATTACACTCGCGGGTAATAATAATAATATAACGGCGCAATAGTCCATGTCGCTAATAACTGAGTTAAGAGGGGCAGATGTATACTAAGACCTACTATTCAGGACATAATGTTGCAATAATTACGGTAGTATATATATTTTTCAGATACTGTTCCGAATGTTGCTTTTCTTCGTATTCTTGATGTAAAACATGCCATCTTTGAATTTATCGTGCAATCCGCAGCAATAACATATGAAGACTTTATCTTTTTTCGGATTTAGATCTATGTGTTTTATGTGGATTTTCGTTTGTTCAGTTCACTCGAACATCATCTGAAGTGCATATGAAACGCACGATTTCATTGGTTGAATTTAGTTGATCTTCTCATGAATATTGATGAGATAAAAGATCGATCTGACGTGACCTCCAAGGCAGTGTTGTCAGATCCTTTAGCGGAGAGTATCAAAGCGTAATTTGGATATGATTTTAATGTTTCTATCCAATGGTAAGATTTCAAAGAACTACTGACTCATATGACCGACATGATCTTTCATCAGACTTCTGCATTTGTAGTATTCTATATTGGGCTTTTGTTTCGTTTCTTTCAATTCCAATCATCCAATGCAATTTTTATTCTCATAATTGAATGATGTATTAATCTTAGTAGAAATCTACTACATGGGCAATTTGTAAAGTAGATGGTGTTTGACGAAATGCAAGTATACACAAATACACAAATACGGCTTGAAGAAAGTGCATGTATGAGGCTTAAAATGATCCAATTCCATTCGCAACATCTCGTACACTGATTCGCAGCATTACTCGAATGTAAAATCGAAGGTTTCCATATTGATTATATCATCGCGCCTTAGATTCCCGCCAAAACAAATTTGCATTCAAAACCAAAGTTATCATCCAAATTTTGCAACGTCATTCAGCTGATTGTTACATCAATAGTTTATTTACATGGAAGCGGTGGTAAAACCTCCATCTGCATTGTAAAAAAAAAAAGACATTCAACGCACATTTTACATAGTTACAGTGCAATATTTTCTGTGCCATTGCCTTCCGGCTAACATACCGAAGCTCGATATACCCACGAGGGGGATCCAAAAGAATGACGGAATTGGCCGAGCGTTCAGAATGGATCCAATTCATGACGAAATATCACCTCAATCAAGAACTGGTGCTACATGTAACACCGATTTTTCAGGTCTAAAATTAGAATTCACCATATATATGTTAATGGAATTAGCACAAACTACTCTGCAAAATGAATATCCCTGTAAATAAAGGGTATGCTCTCTCATCTATATACCGGTGTACTTGTCATAAAATGCATCCAGTTGAAAGTAAAAAAATAACATTTTAAAACAGATTGTTATAGGATGATAAAATAATATATTATCTTCCAATATCCATCAACAAATTTCAAATTGTAAAGTGTTTTCATTGTAAAATTATCACCGCAAATAGGTCACATCAAGTCTGGTGAAAAAAACAAAGATGTTATTATACCGGTGTACATGTATAAATCACCTCGTATGTTTTTATGTTTGCACCGGATGTTAAGGTTATAATAGCGTAAATGAGTCTCCATTGCCCTTCCATAGTAAAGTTAGAATGTTGACAACCTGTTAAAAATTCAAACCTCGTTAGAATTCTGGGAAACTTACTTTATCATGCAAATAAACATGTCTGCTATTAAACATCAACAAGGAAATAGGGGGTTTAATACCTTCTAAGAAACATTTCTTCAGTTGTATACTAACACCGGGTCAAAGGTCAACACTATTTTTACCCCTTGCAATTTCATACCCTGTCTACTTTCACTTCTCAAATTTATATCAAAAACTGTCAAACACATGATGAGCTGCATTTTCAAATATCAACAACATGTCCAGAATACAGTTACAGCCAAAAAATAACAGGAAACTGCACTAAAAAAAGTTTTTTAAAGAAAAAAAGATTAGCACTCTTTAATACAGAACTACTTTCGATGCACCAGGCGAGCACATCCTGTTGATTTAGTGTAATTAGACCTTGATCATATTTGGACACATGTGACCTGATTTATTATGAAGCAAGATGGGCCAAGCTTAAAACTAGCAGACGACACAAAAAAAGCAAATTTGATTAATTTTGAGACAGGCATGCTATTTTTTTCTGAAAAGGTGGGAAAATGTAGAAAAAAATAGGAGGTATTTGTTTTGTTCCTTTTAAAATGAAAAACATTTAATAATTTTGTTTTTTTCCTGTGTTGACACACAGCGGCAATCTAGGTCAACACATTTGCATACAAATGACCTTATGAACAGACATTGCATGATGGGAATGGGATTTTTACAAACTACCCCGGTAATAAGCGACCACCGGTAAACAGGGGAATCACCATATATTTCAGGCTCAAGCATTGTGTTGAGGCCTTTTAGAATAGAAATATCAATATAATGTCAATTTTGTGCCAGACCCTTAAACCTCATGTGGAATGTTGTACTTCCTGTGATTGGTCAGTGAAACTGAAAACTGACAGTATGGTGCAAATGCAGAAGTAAAATATATTGATCTTTTGGAAGAGTATATGTCATACAAAATTAGATGTCAACGATGCTAATGACTTATTAATGTCGAATATGACATCTGATTTACAAGATGCTAGTTCTGATAAGAATCAATGCGTCAATGTCATACCATTATTAAAACGCCCACAGTTTTGCCTGCCATTCAATACACGAAATTTGTCTGAGTGAAGCATAGCTAACTGAGTGAAACACCAATGCAAATGAATATGTGCAATTCAAAATATAATCAAGTCAATAACATGAACCATTTTGCTCGCTTGTTTATTGGAAACCTTTTTAGCTTACTGATCAACTATACATGTATGCAGAGTTCTTCCGTCCGTTTGTCCATAAACAGTTCTCGTGGGTAGACAACTCCATTTGAAAGTTCCTGAAAACTTAAGTAATGTTGTTTTTGATATCTGGTTGGTCATTAGGTTGAACGGAAATGTTTGCTTACCAAGATTAAAATATATTTTCGAAATACACTTTCGTGGATACTACTTTTCAAAAATATAAATTTAATTTGTCGATTTGGAATATTTACCAAAATATTTGGACGGGCATGACATGTAGCTGGTTTTCAATAATAAAAAAACAACCTATCTTTGTTTAAAGGAAAACACTTGTGGCGATAACTACTCGGAAATAACTTAATATATGTTCATAAAACATTAAAAATGTTTGTGGCGATTACTATTTGAAACTACTTTATGTTTGTGGCGATTACTATTTGAAACTACTTTATGGATTTTCATAGACTTTAAAGGAATGTTGCTTATGATGTCTAGCGTGCTCTAAGGATCAGGCACTGTTTTATGAAACAACCTACGATAATTTTGATCTTAAGTCAAAATAAAATACCTTCAGCCATTTTCCTTAAAAGTATTTGAAGCAAGCAATGAAGGGTGGTAATATTGCAAAAACAACATAGGTATAAGACAGTTTACAGAAATTCGTGTTATCTGTTTAACGTAACATATAGCAATACAATAACAATTTGATTTACGATAAACATTATCGTAAGATGTTTTATAAAACGGGCCCCTGAAATTTCATATTGCCACCACAGCTACATCTAGCTTTTCAAAAGACGGATTTTGAGGTGACTACGTCTCAAAATCCAAAAGTTGTATTGATTTGAAACATTTACCAAAATGAATGACATGACATGTATTTGGTAAACAAAAAAGTGTTGTTTGTTTTGACGTGGCCATGGTCATTATATTGCTATGAAAGAGATATACTCAGGCTGATGTTATTGAAACCTTTAATGACACCTCTCGGTATCTGGATGACATATTGAACATTAATACAAATAAGTTTAAAAGTCGAACAGGAAATGCAGCTTTCACAGAACACCGTAACCCCAAAAACACGCAAAGGGACAAACATGAATGACAATGTTAATAAAAAAAAGTCACATGACGTCACAAACACAAAAATGGTTGACAATAGGGCGACCGCCTTGGAACGGCCAGTGGAAAAAAGGCCGCTGGTGGTTTAAACCAGGTTCAAGGGTGTAAAAGTCATACAATCCCTGTGGGATAATTTTTCAACTCTGGTTAATAATATATATCCTAAAGAACTTCAACTTAACAAAGCTAATAGTTCAGATGTTAACGCTTCTTTTATCTATTTACATCCGTCTAATGAAAATGGTGAAATAATTAGCAACATCTATGACTTGAGAGATGATTTTAATTTTGATGTTGTTAATTATTCCCATTTACATGGGGATGTTCCGAGCAGCTTCTCATGGGTTTATGCGTCTCAACGTGTTTTACTTGTATTGCCTATTAATGCTGCCTTGTTGATTAGATAATAGTTCATGGTGGGGATTTCTTTATTTACACTGTCCCGTTTTATTGGGATGACAGTAGGGTAAGTCTGAGGTTTGGTGCACCCCAGAACCTGGCTTAAGAACCTGGCTTAACCCACCCCCACCCCACAACCCCAAGCGCTTTTGTTTGCCACTGACCGTCCAAGGCGGTAGCCCTATTGTCAACCCTTTTTGTGTTTGTTTTTTTTGTTTTGCGTGTTTTTGGGTTTGCTGTGTTCTGCGAAAGCTGCATTTTCCTGTTCGACTTTTATACTTATTTTTGTTACAGTTTCTGACTTGAAATCACTTGCCCCTAACCGCTATGGGTTCGATCCCTCTTAGGCCTTAGAATCTTTATTTGAGGAAACTATCCAGCTGGATTGAGGAACGTCGTTGATTCTACCCAGGTGCCCGCCTGAACACGAAAAATGACCGGAGGGGCACCTGGGTCTTCCTCCACCAATTGAAGCTGGAAAAGTCGCCATATGACCTTAAAGCTACAGAGTCCTTATATCAATCGATTTCTTCTTTGTAGGCGTGTCTTTATTTGTAACTTCATGTTCACCAGCTCATGTCGAAATCGGGTATTTAAGCGAGTAAATATAGGGCGAGCATAAATAAAACCTAAAAAAAAGAAAAAAAAAGAAGGAAATCATTTACTGTAATATACATCGACCAGTGCACATCGTACCTATACACAGGTAATAGTAATTTTTACAAAAAAAAAAGTTAGCTTCTTTCGGGGCTCGAACACCCGACCTTCTGATTTCAAGTCCTGTACTCTATCCACTGAACTACAATGCTACTTGAGAAAATAGTATACTAACTACCATATATTATGCGGCAAAATAACTTAACAAATTTGAACGCAACTAATGATGGATCAATAAATATTCAGTCCATATTGTCGCACGTGTAAATTAACATTGCCTGGTGTAATACTGTATCTTATCAATATGAAACTAATACTTCGCCTCAAATCAACCATATATCGACTTCTTAAATAGCGCTTGATGAGTTTGTGTGCTCGCTGTTGTTATTACGTAATGCCTATTTAGTGTTAAAAATGCTACAAAATACCAATAAATAGCAGTGGTCGAGAGGTTCAGCGTACATCTTTCAAATCTTACAAGTGCAAGGCTGTGGTTCAAATCCCATTCCGGGCAACTATTTTTTTATCACATATATTCTGGAGCCGTATATTTATCGATGTTACCTGTACGGAGGCTAAATAAAAATGTGAAATTTTACGTATCGATTTCTCATTATATACCGACTTTTGGGGTGTTCGTCGATTTGAAACTACTTCACACGTGACTCATTCATATTCATGAGTTATAACCAGTTAAAATAGGGACTGTACAGCTTTAACTGTTGGTGCGACTATAAAATACAATTCAATGGAATTGTTTAGACGCTTTTTTAACATAGAGTCTTGTTATGACTAATCTGAAACCGTTGGTTGGATTTCTTTAAAGCTACACATGAATATTTTATTATTTTGTACAATTTATATGTATCTTTTATGAAAATAATATGTTTTTCACCAAGGGAAGTTATCTGTTTTTTTCTGTTAAAATAAGAGTTAATTAATATGGTATTTTCAAATATAAAACACGTTAACTTTGGTAAATCAGAGTTAATTAATATTGTATTTTCAAATATGAAACAGGTTAACTTTGGTAAATCATGAGTCTGCATCTAGGTATGATAGTCTCGGTAGCTTATGACAGATAACATGGAGGCATATGAATAAACAAGTGTAATTATATTAAATGTATTGACTTAAATTATTTTAAGTTCGATGAAATAAACGTCTGTATTTTGGTTAGTCTGATATATTATCCTCATATTATTTACTGTTTATAATTTACTATTTATTTTATGTTGCGAAAGTGACCTTTTCTTCCAGACTCTCACCCACCTAAGACAGGGAAATAAAGGGGTTTCCTCACAAAAACTAAAAAACAAACAAATAAAACAGCAAAAATAAATAGAGATTATTTAACTGCTGGGATCGATTATAGGGAAATCCTTCACGAGATGGTAGACGTGTGGTTCTTTTCACGAACGAGCGTAAGCGAGTGAGTGAATAAACAACATACGCCTACCATCGAGTGAAGGATTTCCATATAATCGATCACAACAGTTAAATAATCTATTTTTACATTTTTAATTAGATTATGTATGATTTTAACCAGAATTATTCACTTTATTTAGCGTTATCGGCGGTTGACGTCGACGTCATCAAAACCTTATTGACATCATAATTCAACGTCGGTGTTAGTTATTTTTGTGTTCGGAGTTAGTTATTAATATTTAGTGATTATGAATATTCTTTCTCTGAGAAATCCCAATCTTTCACCCATAGAAATGTAATACAATCGGTTACTTGTCAGTAGAACGCTTCTATGTCATTGATTAGACAACGTCTAAGCGTGTAAGCGTGTAACGCTTGGAACCATTAGTCATAATTTTACATGTAAGTACCATACCCGCTTATATATACCTCAAAGCAATTTAAGAACCATGTTCAGACTTTGGTCTTTGTAATGTGCTGTAATTGAACAATGTTCTGTCTTTTTGCAATGTTTGAGTTCAGTTACATTTTTTACATAACATTAACAATTAAGTTATTATTAATGTTCTAATTTGTGGTCCTTAAATTATTTTGAGGAATATAGTTCACGACAGTCCATTTACCCGTTTAGAGGTGGCGTAAGTTGCAACACTGATTACTACTCCTTGGTATAGTCATATAGTCAATCAAACTAAGCCTGCAACGTCACCTTTATTATTTTCTTGTTTTGGCAGTTAGTTGTTGTGTTGTATGAACACACAACACAAGTATGTATATATACAAGTCGAACACGAAATGAAACATTCACAGAACAGAGTCAAAATACGCATTGAAAACAAAGAAGAATTTCAAACAACAAGTAACATTTACAGAACAGAGTCAAATTACGCATTGAAAACAAACAACAATTTCAAACAACAAGTAACATTCACAGAACAGAGTCAAAATACGCATTGAAAACAAAGAAGAATTTCAAACAACAAGTAACATTCACAGAACAGAGTCAAAAACACGCATTGAAAACAAACAACAATTTCAAACAACAAGTAGCATTCACAGAACAGAGTCAAAATACGCATTGAAAACAAACAACAATTTCAAACAACAAGTAACATTCACAGAACAGAGTCAAAATACGCATTGAAAACAAACAACAATTTCAAACTACAAGAAAACGGGTTGACAATAGGGGTACCGCCCTAAAACAGTGAGTGGTAAAAAAAAAAGGCGATTGAGATATCTAGGGTGAACTATACCTCACTATTACCCTGTTGTCATCATAATTAAACGGGACAGTGTAAATAAAAGAATCCACAAAGTTACAAATAACTTGTTTAACGGAGAATTGCTGTGCAGTTTGATTGTATATCTAAACTCAAACATTACTCAAACATTACTCAAACATTACAACCACTTCAAGGATGAATACTCTCAATACAACATTAAACTTTATTTTCAAAGATCCTGAGTTGTATTTCATAACAATGTTCTCCGGATTTATTTTAGCGACTCAGAGTGTTTTATTTTCATGTTTTATCAAAAAATTACAATTGTATAGCATGTTGCCACTTTATTGACCAGTAAATATTGTCGCAGATGTATGTAGACATGGCGACCACTGGTGTTGATGTATGATTACTCGCTCCTATAAAATCAACGAACGTAGTCGTTATTGGTGACACAAATGTGACGATTATCTTCTTGTGATAGATACATGGTAGATGCGAATTGACATATTATTCCCACAACTTAGTCCAACCGGAAAATACATAATTATTCATGAAGAGTACTGAGACCAAAGAACGTCTGGTCATAGCCAGGACAAGTCGTAAATGACTATAGAGCGTCTGGAGGAAAACGCAGAGACATGATTGAAATGTTTATTGATGGAGGTTTAAGCTATTTACAAAAAGACACGGTTGCCTTCAAAATAGACATTTGTAATACAAATTGTCGAAGGAAATTCTGTTCGTCAGACAAAAGCGTTGGGAAGAGAAACTCATGTGTCAGGAGAACGTCTGAGCAATCACACAAATGAAACTGTAACAATAAAAAGCACAGTGCAGACAGTAATGTAGTAGAAACTATCGTCTGCGTTGTTATAAATCGTTCAATAAAACCGTTAAGCATCAAACCAAAGTCGAAGTGTTACATTGAGGTGGTTATCCATGTAAAACTGGCATCAAAAGACGTTGTTGTTTTTTATTTTATTTTAAAAGCTTTTGGAATTGTTGTGGTTCGTAGAGCGTTGTATATCGGTAAAGATTAAAATTACTACCAACATGAGCATTTAAGTCTTACAAGTTAAAAAAAAAAGTTCAGGACATATTTAAGAGCATATTGGAGCCTGACTATGTACTGATTTTGTAGAAGGAAGACACCATTTCACATGCATGCATTTATTTAGTTTAGTTAACGCTAAACAAACAGCGCATGAATGCACAATATAGGCTATACCTCTCACTAAACAAATTCAGTTTGCTCAATGCTGCATATACAAATAATTATTGGAATATTTTAAAATACCGAAACGATGTAAAAAGATATCCAGCATGGATTTTTCTGCAAATATCCACAGTTTGTAGAGACCCCGATGAGTTTGACACTTTCCCTTACGTTGTTTTATCTCTTATGAACATACTCAATAAAACAGAGTCTGCTAATCTTCTCTCTAGTTTGTGTTTGTTGAATCCAAGGGATCCCCTTTTCAGTATTTATTGGAATGCATAACCGCCTGTTATCAGCTTGTAAGATCTAGACTCAAAACCACTTTCAAATCTGTGTGGTATGAACAGTTTTTATGGAAATTAGAACAGGAACATATTTGCACATTTAACAAAATAACCGAAATACACAGTTTTAATTTTTAAGCGTAACGAACAGTCACTTGCAAGGAAAGTAACTGTTAGGTGAGATATATAGATACATGATAATTTGAGAAATATCGTTTTGAATCTACGATTTAAATATTAGTCCTTTGATTTTGGAAATAATAACCTGTTGGCACGTTTATGTCAAAATGTATATTTCTTATAATAATGTCTTTGACCTTATATGGAAAACACAATACTTATTTATTTTAGTGTGGGTTTGTTTCCTAAGCTATATCATTTAGCAAAACATGCCGCTGCTTTCTTCTATGTTTTGCCATTTTTAACCACCTCGTAATCTTCCCGTGTATTACATTATATTAAAAATAAGTATAAAAGTCGAGCAGGAAGTGCAGCTTTCAGCTGTCACAGAACACAGTAAACCTAAAAACAGGCAAAACGACAAACATGAATGGCAATGTTAATAAGGAAACAAGACACGTGACGTCACAAACACAAAAAGGGTTGACAATGGGGCTACCATTTTGGAACGGTCAGTTGCATAAAAGGGCCACTGGTGGGTTTAAACCAGGTTCTAGGGTGCAAAAACCCTCGCACTTACCCTGCTGTCATCCAATAAAACGGGACAGTGTAAATAAAGAAATTCCCGCCATGAACTATTCTCTAACTAGCAAGGCAGCATTAATAGTCAATATAACTAAAACACAAAGATGCTCGTGTATACATAAATACAAAACACAATAGCATAGAAAGCCACAAAGAAGTTACTCAATGACTTGGCAAAAGCCAGAGCCACAAGAGGAATAAATCATTGAGGGCACGACAAGACCAGATTGCAGACAAACATCAAACGTCACCGTCCTTTTGGGTTTTGTCTCTAGAAATATAGAGATATAAGCCGTAGCATTACCCTGGTGTAAACCCCGATCGGCCTTTATGCCACTAACTGTTTCAAGGAGGTGGTAGCCCTTTTGTTTACCCGATTATGTTTGTGATGTCACATGCCTTGCCTTTTATTTATCTTGTAATTGTTGTTTGTTTTGATGCGTGGTTTTGGTTGGCTGCGTCCTTGACGGCTATATTTCCTGTTCGACTTTTATTTCTATTTCTATAGCCTCGATGACCCGGATCGTTTCTGATTTCTTCGGTATGCTATGCTACGGAAACAATGGAGTTTGAAATCGCCCCTCACGAGGGGCGATTTTGGCGAGACTTTTAGAGATTCTATTAGACTTTCAAAAACATATTTTCAGTTAATGTAATAGTGCTTATATATCACGCAACGTCGACTTTATGTTTGTCCATGATCTTTCTTGTCGTGCCCTTAATGGTTTATTCTCTTACTGCTCTGGCTTCTGCAAGGTCATTGAGTACCTTCATTGTGGCTTTCTAGGCTATTGTTTTTTTGTATTATATTTACACGAGCATTTTTGTGTTTTACTTATATTGCCTATTGATTCTGCCTTGTTGGTTAGAGATTAGATCATGGCGGGGATTTCTTTATTTACACTGTCCTGTTTTAATGGGATGACAGTAGGGTAAGTGTGAGGTTTGGTGTACCCTAGAACCGGTTTAAACCCCCAGTGGCCTACTTTGCCACTGACCGTTCCAAGGCGGTAGCCCTATTGTCAACCCTTTTGTGTTTGTGATGTCGTTTGCATTTGTTATTGCTTTTGCCTTCTTGTTTGTCTGTTTGCGTGTTTGTTTCTGTGTTTTGTGGTTTACTGTCCTCCTTGAATGCTACTTTCCCTGTCCGATCTTTTTATATTCTTTTTATGTGCGTGAAAACAAAACGGGCCGATATAGCATGATACGGTCTTGGCAGGTGACTTTAACAGTGCCATAAAGGGATTGTCTCAAGTGGATGATTTATTCATAGCGTGTATTTAAGATGCACTCGTGAGAAATCAATGTGTCATATTAGCATCGCTAATGCAAATTTATTTGTGAAAACATGTTTTTATAAATACTTCCATCGGGAACCGTTGGACGCAAGGAACACAAACCGGAGAGAAAAGTAGCAAACTCGATTTTATTTAGTCTGTTCATGAGAGGTAGTATAATATGAAACAACGTTCATGTCCCTAGCACCGGCTGAAGCGGTGTTCTACTTTAAAGCCACACATATTGGGTTCGATGATCCAAAACGAGCAGTAAGTAATAACACTACTGATTCGTAGTCGAGCTATTTTTTACAGTCACCACACAGCACTAAACTAACGCAATATATAATGCTACCAGGAACCTTAATACATCGACATAATAGTACGAGATTATTTGAGTGTACTTACCACGCTAAATCACTAGAGCCTAAATTCATCAAATTTTTGAGCACAAGAATCAGACTCAGACTCAAAATCTCAATTTTTTGCAGACCCTATCAACACAAAAGTATGGGTAAGAATTGTGATTTTCAGACATTTTCTGTTAAATTACCTTTGAAATTACTAGTTTCTGTAAGTAAATATAGTAATTTGCTTGTAAAATCGTTTTTATTTGGAATTAAAAAAAATGACATTTTGAGCCGAGTCCGATTCTTGTGCTGAAAAGTTTGATGAATATTAGGCCAGCTGGTTAATGATCTGTATAATCAGGTGATCAATGAAACCTGCTCAGATGTTATAATGACGTTATGTGTTATAAAAGTACATACAAAAGTCAAACAATAAATGTAGCATTCACAAATCTCAACCATCCAAAATGAACTCATCTAAAACAAAGAAACACCACTGAATTACAAGGATAAATAGATGTAAAATCTGCGACACCACAAAAAAAAGAGATGAAAACAGGAGTGCCTATACACGAAATACGAGTATCCCAGCAATCAGACGTCAAATTCGTTTCATACAGCGCATTAGAAATGGCAGCGAAATCGTGATTTAAAACCAATGTACCGTTTTGCAAAAATCAATTATACTTAGCGTATATAAGGAGAAAAGCGGAGAATGTGACTGCTTTTGACTGGTTTGATCAATCGGTTATTCATTTTCTGTTCGTCAAACATCCCTTAGTTTTAGGCAAGTGTATGTTTTGTCCTTTTGCACAAATTACCGCAATATCAACCTGCCGCAGATTTTAATTACGAAATTATACACAACCGTCTACTTAATAGCTAGCAATGCTTAGCTGACGTTTTTAAGTAGATGCATCTGTCAATATCGGTTTCTAAAACAAACATAATTATTTTAACCAGTTTCCTACCCAGATTAATCATCATAGATTAGCTCGAGGTCAGTATTCAGATAACACCTATACTGCCATATTGAGTCTCAGTCTTGGTCAATAAGCACACTGAATCACTGAAAAGTATTATATTCGCACGGATAATCAAGTCTGTTTAGTTGAAGAATATTTTATTTATAATAATGATATACAGTTTACATCTTATAATATACATGATCATGAGGTACATCATTAAATGTACAATTAGGAACGGAGTTCAGAAGTAAGCTAGAAGCTTTTGTGACTGTCTCTGAGTAGACGATCTATATGTTCATGCGTGTGACATAATCTTATTGAAGTTGTTAAATGTGAATACAGAAGCATATAGCGCAACTATACACTTTGTACCAACCATTTTCTTCTATTCGTGATTAGTCATATAATTATTTAATCCGATCGGCTTACAGTTAACTACCAACACACCATTAATAACAGGTTGAAATCAAAGGCAGATATTATCGTTTATCGACTGTTGCCATTTTTTTACTTGCCTTTTAAGTATATGTTATAGATCATTTATTAGAAGTTTAAGGAAATAAGTTCAAGGGAGCGCCAGACGTTACCAAACATATTGAGTCGCGATGTCAAACATTGATTACTGCCAACAAGGCGTCAAGTGAGAAAACGCTGAAAATGCTGTCAATCATAGTTCTGAATTCAGTCTTATAATAATAGAATAATAGAATAAAGTCTACCTACACACTGAGTAGATTGTTGGTGAAGAACTATATTGTTAAGTAAAAGGAAAACATATACTGAGCAAAATAAATTAAGTACATAAAATGCATGTCATTTGCAGAGACGAGATACAAAGCCGTGTATAGTCAGGGTCAATGATAAAGTGACATAGAAATGACAAATAATAATGCTACAAAGTCATTAGTTAGCAGAGTCGATGATAAAAATTAAAACAAATATGATGGAAACATACACTGATAGCTTATCGAAAAAAATTCTCATTTTAATGAAAAGGAAGGTAATTTTAAATTACAAAATTTGGAATGTTTTTGTTTGAGAATAACATTCTTTTCTGAACTCATTCCAGCGTTTTTTAAACAATGACACAATATATTGTCAATGCCAAACATTAAATGTGTTTAAAGCAATAGGTTCGTGTCTCCTTTCCCCTTTCTCCTTTCATACTTTTTTGTACAATGCAATAAGTTGTTTATAATATATGGGAGGTATTTTCTATACCTCGCTTAGAAAATAATGAAATAATATATATTTTTGAAAATCACATCCGTACCTAGTATTTCTAATATCTTCAATTATGTCAAGGTTCATATGTTTAATCTTATGTCCCTAAAAGGTCGTGCTAACCATTTGTTTTGTTCGGTATATATTGGCAAGACGTTTTTTTCATACACTGATGCAGTGTGTATAAGTCATCTCATTGGTTTGAAGGCTGTTTATTTAATATGAAAGGGCTGGTGTGGCGCAGTGGTAACGCGGCGGATTTGTAACCGGAGGCCCCGGGTTCAATCCTAAGTGGTGCCACTGACTTTCGTCGGTGTGTGCAAGACACTTTTCATTAGCCTCGTTCGTCGGATGGGGACGTAAACCGGGCGGTCCCGTGTATCGGTCTATCCTCCGAGCACGTTGAAGAACCATAGGAATATATTCGATAATAAGAGGAGGGCACGGTTCCCGGATTACTATGTAACCTTCCCCTCTCTCTGGGGCGGCTCTAAATAACATATACTGTGTTGATGAGCCGTTAAACAACATTCAATTCAATTCAATTCTTATTAAATATGAATTGAAATATTCGAAGTATTTTTCTTTTAGACAATAAACATGAAAGAACAATTCCTATAAATAAATAAAGCTAAAGATATATTGATTACAATATAATGCCATACTTTATGCGTTATTACAATGTTCTATATCAATATCGGTTCACCTATATAATGTTCTCTAATTACTGCATTTATTACATTAATAACATTTTATCTGTAATTATAAATAAACCTCTACAAACAATGTCGTAATAGTTATATTTGCAATTATATTGATCTATATAATAGTACTGTATGTGTCGACGGTATGTCAATATGATTATAGTTATATTTGGTGCAGCCTAGAACGCAATTAACCTCTTAGCGGTCTTCTATACCACAAACCGTTAGAATGCGGTATCCTATTATAAACCACAGGTTTGTGATGTCTTACATTTAACTTTTAAATGTTTGAAATTGAGAAAAATGGTTCTATAAAAAACACAGCACCCGAACTCCACTGTATCTCAGACTAAGGACAAAATATCTGAAAAGGA